>CP139504.1:133754050-134036550 GCA_021014915.2 Artemisia tridentata subsp. tridentata
TTTTTCTTAAATCTGTCTCATGTATCTTTAACTTGCAATTGATTTAAGATAACCAAAATATCGGAAATGAGCTTATCTGCTAACCAAGGAAGAGTCGAAATGGAAAAGAAAAGACTAGTATGGAAAGCAGAAGGATCCAAAGATGATGAAACTGCGCCCCCGAGGGGTGGACCCGTTGATCCACTAAAACTGGTTGTGGAACTTGCTCCTATGGAAATCAGAACCTTTATTGTCACTGTAAGTAAGACGCTTTCAAGGAGATTGGTCAGCCCGGATCTTTCACTGCATAGTTTGTGAAGCGATCAAGTAGTAGCTAATAATCTTGCTGCTTGTAATCTGTATCTTCAATGTGTATGACTATTTTTAATAAATAAAAATAAAAGTTAGTTGTTTTTAATGGTTTTGGTATGCAATTGTCATCTCATGATACAAACAAATCTGAGCCATCAAAAACAGTTATGAGATATCTCTGTTACGTCGTGTATATCAGAGTCGAAGACTCGTGCTTCTTGGGTAACTTGGACCGGAAAAATCTCACATGTTTTAACCACCATCTAATGTCCTAGTTGTAGGACATCTAACCTCCCTATACCCCTATACTCCTATAGGGTTCAAATATAACTAGTTACACATTTGAGAGTAGTCATGGTAAAAGTGAAAAACGGTCACGAAACTATCTCAGTTAAATCATGTATAGATAAGCTAAATACTCACTCTCGAGCAACTTAACCATGTGGTCCATGTCAATATGCAACAAGTCATACATGGCCCAAATGTTGTTATACACCATTCCTTACACGTATGCGAGCCAAAAAAAATACCCGGTGCATGAAAAGAAGTGTTTAAATTTGTTTATTTCATTCAAAAAGAATGCAATAAAATTAACTATTTTTCTTTTGTTTTTTAAACTTTCAATCTACTTCATTTACAAGTTGTTTAAAAAATAAAAAGGTTAAGGATGATAAAAAGATCAATTTTAGTTTCAGCTTAAAATAAACGCTTAAATATAAACTAGAAGGGTACCTGCGCAATGCGGCGGCGGGTACCCGGTGACTATTTTTGTGGCGAGCAAATGTTTTTCAGGGGTCCGGTGGTGGAGGGGTCTTGTGGTGGCGGCAATGACGGTGGTGGCGAAAGTAAATGAGCAAAGAGAACCTGTCAGTGGGTTATGTTTGTTTTTTATGTGTTTTGTGTGTAATAAACTTATGTGTAGTATGTATACTTAAGGTTGGGGCAAGACTCGATTTTAATGGGCTCTTACAAGTTTTTAATTGTCTGTTACAAGTCTTCATATGATTTAAATGGGTTGCATCAATATTGAAGGATATTACAAGTATGAGGATTTAAGACGAATTTTTATGCTTAGCAAAAGTAACTTACTTTTTATAGAAATGTTTTTGGTCTTAAAAATTTTAAGACTACTATATTTATAATGTCATAAACCCTTTATAAAGGAGTATAGATGTCTTATTTATTAAAACTTTTCATTTTAACAAAAAATGTAAGTAAAAGCAGTTTAGATAATCCAAACGCTTTGGTACTCTTATCCGCTTTAAGCTTTTTAATCCAATTGCAACAAATTCTTATCTATCGAGGCGGTGTTTACACTTTACTTAAACTAACAGGGTACTTGCGCCATATGGCGGTGGGTACTTTGTAATTTAATTTTTCGACCAATAATTTGTTTCATTTATACGTTTTTTTTACAATAATTTTACCGATTAGTATGTTTGTCTAGGGATTATGAGCAATGACAAAAGTTTGGTGAAGCTTTGATTTGTTTATATTATTTTGTTTGTTTATTTTTTGTGTTTAGTAGCTTGCTTGGTTTGTACAATTAGTTCTTTTAATTGTATTTTTCATTGAGAGAGTTTTTAGAGTATCATTAAGGGGAATTGCATATATACTCAATAAAATTTGTATATTTGCATATTTCACCAAAACAAGTTTTTATTGCATAATATATAATGATGTTTAATTTAGTGAGTATATATGTAATTGCCCGTTGTAGTGTTGATAACTCAATTGATATATGTGTCGATGAATCAATTGATTGTACATATTATATGAAGTTGTATTATTTAATTGTCAAGTATCTTAATGAATTAATGCTCAAAAAGGCTTTGTGCATTATAAGTAGTTAATACTATATACATTTTGAAAATGAGCTTTTGACTAGAGTCGTTTGAAGTAGGCATTCTTTCATCATCCGAAATGTTTTCGCTTATTTGAACTATGTTTAAACGTTTTTTTGAGTAATATATTTTACCAGGGAGTTCTCTTTTACCATTTTTTTTTCAACCCAAGGCTTTTGGTCTAGTTGTATGTGAGTTGCCCATCAACCTATAGGTTGTGGCTTTAAGCCTCGCTGGAGGCATTTGTGAGATAGGTGGTATAGGGCGTGAAAAAAATTATCGTTCTAGAAAAAAAAAAAAAAAAAAAAAAAAAAAAGGTTTAAAACGAGTTTTCAGTTGACTTGGTTAAGTTCCCAATTCACGGTTCAACCGACTTCCCCCCCCCCCCCCCCCTCTAAAACCGGATTATGGTAACCATGCTGGTATATGGTTTAACCAGTTACATCAACCTGAGTTATATAACGTTATAACCCTCTATAAAATCAAATGAAAGCCCCATAAACAGTCTCGATAAAAAACTGAAAAAAGAACCGTCACCAAATTGCCTAGTGGTAACGTTATTCGTTTCCTCACAAGAGGTTAACGAGTCATATACATTTGAGTTAACCCGATGAAGTCGTATACATTTGAGTTAGAAAACTCGAAAATGGTCACGTGATTAACCCGATGTTAGGAACACGTTTCAAATATATTTCAAGTCTTGTTCATTTCGATTCATGTTGCTTAAATATGGGCTTTATATTTAGTTTAATGGTGCGGTCCATTAGAAGCCCATGGACCGCCCACTTTAGTCTATTTTCCTTCTAGAAACAATCTTGTAATGATGCCCTAATCATGTGCCTATAAATAGAAGGATTGGGGCATCTCATTTAGTGTTGGTTATTCATGTATCTTGCGTAAGCCATGCTCTTGTATCGTATGAATTGAATTTCCATCCCAAATCTCTTCTTTTCTCATCTTATTCTTCTTCTCTTATTGCTTATTCTCTTTACCTCTTAATCGTAGCTTATTATATAGTAGTAGATCGTATTTTAGCTTTCATACGTGGGTGTGTATTTGAGATATCAACGACCTACAAGTGGTATCATTCGCCAAGGGATAGTTAGGATCGTGTTTTTGAGTCATTAGTATCGTTAACTACGTTGGTTTTATAGATTTCGTAAGGTTTTAGTTCAAATCTTAACGTTAAACTCTTGTTCGTGTTGAAAAGTAGCTTTGATCTCGTTGAAATTTCACAACTCTTCATCGAATTTCATTTTTTATATGTTAACGAGCTTAATCTTCATCAAATCTTGTGATTACTAATCGTTTAAAGTCAAAAACAATCGGGTTTATTGGTTATTTGGACGATTTGGTGTAATCCGTGTTATTAGCGATTTGGAAAAGTTGATGAAAAGTGAGATTTTTGGTTTCTGAGTGAACTTCGACAACTAAGGGTTTATCGCATTTTGAATCAAGATAAGTTAGGGTTTCATCGCAGTTCGAATCAAGATAAGTTAGGGTTTCATCGCATTTGGCAGATCTTCAGTTATCGGCATTGGGACTCAGTATTGTACTTTCTTGTATAAGAAAGTGAAAATACTTCGACTTGGTTGCTTCTCTTCTCTTGTACAAGAGTTGAGAATTATCGAACTTGGAATTGAGATAAAACTATCGCAATTGCCATAAATTATCGCAGTTTGCTATCTTATCTTATCGCAGTTTGATATTTTATCGCATTTTGCTATAACTTATCGCACTTTAAGATAACATATCCAAATTTTCATTGTTTATCGCACTTTCTAGTTTTATCGCATTTTCTACTATCGTTATCGCTATTGAAGCTTATCGCACTTGGTGAACTGTACTTATCGCACTTCAGTGAACAACACTTATCGCAATTGGACAAAATCTTCTGATTTCCAAACCAACTTAACATAACTCATCAACACATATCTTAATTATCTTTAAGATCCAGATATGTCTCAACCACCTCACTTCAATTACTACTATCAGCTACAGCAATATCCTCAACAACAGCAATTTCATCCTCAGTATCAACAACAACAAGCATTCGTGCAACAACATCAATTTCTCTCTCCACCACAAGTATCCCCACAACAAATCATGCAACAGAATCAAATGCTGAACAATCCATCCTACTCCAGAGAACCACATTGGTTTAACAAGATGTGTGAGGCAATCAGCAGTCAGCAATCCTGACATGAAGCTGGGAATCAGGATACTCCACCTATGCTGACACCTGGTAACTATGTGCAGTGGGCTAGTAGATTTCTCAGATTCATTGAACTCCGTAAACCCCATGGGAAATATCTTAAGCAAGCCATTGAAGAAGGACCCTTTCCACTTCCAGTAAATGTTGTTCCAAGAACTACAGAAAGAGAAGAAACATCAACTCCCATTGCTGTCGCTAACTACACAACTGAACAAACACTGCAACAAGAGGCAAATCAGTTGGCAATGTCTTACATACTTCAGGGGATTCCTAATCCTATTTACCGAAGTATTGATGCTCAAAAGACTGCCAAAGACATGTGGGAACATGTGCATCTTCTAATGGAAGGGACTGAGTTAAATCAAGAAGACCTTGAGTCAAAGCTTTACATGGAATACAATAATTTCATCATGGAACCAGGAGAGACAATTGAATCATACTACCACCGTTTCACAAATGTTGTAAATGACCTCGATCGTCATGACATCAAGTTACCTAAGATTGCTATCAACTTAAAATTTCTGGGTTGCCTTGGACCAGAATGGCAGAAATATGCAACATTTGTCAGGCAAACTAAGAAGATTGGTGAAGTCAAGTATGGACTAATGTATGACTTTCTGAAACAGCATCAATCTGAGGTAGATAAGGAAGTTGCAGCACGAGGCGGTTTCATACCAGCACCAACACCTAACTCACTTGCTCTTGTTGCTCAATCCAACTTTCAACTACCAAACCAGGAATTTGGTCAATCATCTTTCCAACCAAGTTTTCAACCACAACCTTCTAACCAAATCATCCCATATGAAGCACCATCACAATACTCTGACAACCAAATGGTTCCATATAACAACTCAGATTCCATGTTGTACTCAAACGCTGATTATGATGAAGAAGAGGATACATTCAACTCTCTTAATGAAGCATTTGGATTAATTGCTAAGGCATTTGGCAAGTTCACCAAATCCAACAACCGTCTTCGTTCTTCTTCCAACACCAGGAATCAAGCTGTTATTAATGATGGCAGAGTGGAAATTCAGAATCGGTCTTCGGGCAGATATGGTTCAGGAAACAGTGGAAACTATGGGTCTCAGAGGTTTCAGTCAGGAGGGAACAGGTTCAATTCTGCAGGGGGTAACAGGAACAGTATGGGAACTACACAGAGTAGAAATCAGATGGCTGGGAATGCACAGAAAGGCATTGCAAATACTTCAATCACATGCTACAACTGTGGTGGGAATGGTCACATGGCAAATGCGTGTCCAAAGCCTCGTACTATGGGCAGTGCATATCACAAGGAAGCTCTTCTAATGGCTCTCAAAGATGAAAAAGCGGCAGGAATGGTGACTCAGAATGAACAAAGCTTCATGGCTAATGCTGCATCTGATGATAAGATGGAAGATCTTGAAGCAAATGCTGCAGTAATGCTCATGGCAAACATGCAAGAGATGAACATGTCCGAGACAGGCCCGGTTTATGATACCGACGGTCTATCTCAGGTACCTGATCCACAATGTCTTATACATGAAATTGCTTCACCTTCTGCATCTTCATCTACAAATGACAATTTTGTTCAACATGATTCATCATTCTCATCTCCATCAGATGATCCAATAAACACTGTTGTATCATTTGATGATGATAAAACCGTCGTTTCATTTGATGATCCTGTTGAAGATGAAAATTTGGATCCTCTTGAACAAAATGATCCTTTGACTGATCAAGATTCATAGCTTCAGGCCTTGTTAATGACCACCCAATCACAAATTGAAAAATGCAATGAAATCAAAGAAAAATCTGAAAGAAAAAATTGCATTGTTAACGAAGGACAATGAGTGCTATAAATTACAACTTTCAGGATATCAAAAACAAGAAAAACGTGAAAAAGGTTTTGAGATTGCTTTTCAAAAAGAGTACGTCAAAGTTCAAAATTTAGAAAGTCAAGTTCGTGAGCTAACCGTTTCTAAGGCTGAGCTCCTCTCTCAAAAAGAAAAGGATCAATTTGAATTCAAAAAACAAATTAATACTTTAAATTCTGAGCTGTTAAAAACTCAATATGAGCTTTCAACATCTCAAAATAATCTTCTTGAAGAAAAGCAAGCCTCAAGTAAACGCGTCAACTCATATCTTGAAGAAATTGTCGTTTTGGAATCCAAACTTAAAGAGTTTCAAACTATTGTATACAAAAATGGTGAATCAATAACTCAAATTCAAAGGCTATCGGTAAAACCAGTTCCGAAAGGATTTGGAATTGCTATTGGCAGTGACCAACCACGTTTTCTTTCAAAAGCACTCAACAAAAATCCCAAGTTATACAATGCAGAATTATTACTTGATGATACCTTTCAAAGAGTTGTTGTGCTTGGTAATGATGAAGAACTTGAAATTCTTGAACGTCAAAAAGAACTTGAGAGTCGACCAAAAACTGACAAAGATTTTTCCAGAATTCATCATGATTATAATGCAAAACGTCAAATCAAATTTGTCCCCTCAAAGGACGAAACAGAACAAACGTTTGTTAACACAAACATACATGCTTCTCCTACAATACTTCCTGTTTCCAAAACTGTTGCACAAATCAAGGATTCGTTGACTAAGGATGATGTTGATCCAAATTTACCAGAAAGTAAATTATTTCGATATTTTGATATAATTATGGAAGACATATTTTTCTTGGAAAATGAAATTGAGTTTAATTCTCAAATCGAAGTCTCTACTTTTCTTTCCCCAGTCGCGAAAGAAAAGCGAGATATTCTTCAAAAGAAAATTCTGCCTCATGTCAAACATCTGAAGAAATATGCAACACAATGGGAACAAGAATTATTCACAGAAGTTGCATCTATGAAAGGCATTTTCAAAGAACAGGACGACAAACTTCAAAAACAAAAACATCAAAAGAAAACTTTGAAAAACGAAAATGATCGACTCTTAGAAAAAGTTCTGTGTTATGACGTTGTTTCTGTGATTATGAATTCGCTTTATGAGTCATGCAATGAATTACTTGTGAATGATCATGCTGTAAATGTTGAGATGTTGCAAATGGAGATAGAAAATTTGGTCAAAGAGAATGAGGATCTTCGACAAATCAACAATGATGTGGAAAACAAAGTTTTTAATCTTCAAAAAATGCTTGATTGGTGTCAAAATCAAAGTGCTGAATTTGAACTAAAATTTCAAAATCTCATAGGATCTTTCTCATTTCAAAACAGTCATGTTCCTGAAAACATCATAAGGAAACAAAGGCTTTCTTAAGACTTAAACTGTTTGAAAATGAAAAGGAACTGGATGAAATTCTTCAAAACAGAAATGACATAGTCCGCCTCAACAGAAAATTAGATTCACAAAATCAAGAATTTCAACACATCATTGTTGATCTGAAGAAGAAACTCCGAGTTTTAGACAAAGGCAACGCAAAAGTTCATAAGATTGCCCCAGGGATGTATGTAGTAGACAAAGCAATTACCCAAGCATCAGACTCAACCTCTAATGCAAACACTTCTACTTCCACAGGACTAGACACTATATCTAAGGCTAGCAGTTCCAAGACTCTCAAGAAACAACAGAAGCATAGAGTCAGGAAGTCTAGGAATGGATCATCTAAGTCTTCAGAAGTTAAAGCAAGTAGTTTGAATAACACAGATGTAATGTCAGGAATAGAATCGACCTTATCTAAGTCCAATTCTAGGAATGATGTAACAAATGTTGAATCTATGAATGATAATGTTGATGTTATGGTTGATGCTAGTTGTATTGTTTGTCGTGCTAGTATATTATCTGGTGATCATCAAAACTGCATTGCTAAAACTCTATTAAAACGAAAAAAGAAACGAACTAGTGGCTCTTCCTCTAGGCTCAAAACTGTTGCCAAGTCCATTTTAGGGAAACCACCACTAGTTGTTTCTGAGCAAACCCTTGTAACACCCATAGCCAAACCCAAGACAACTAAATCACCTAGTGCATTCATTAGGAAAAAGGCTGAGACTAGTTGGACATGGCAACGTTGGTTACAAAACACAGCAAGCTTTAAATGGATCCCAAAGATAATTAAATCTTGTGTTTCTAACCCAACGGGTCCAACCGTTATCAATTCTCCACCTGTTTCCAATATTTGTGATGCAGGTGATTCAAATTGTACTCTGGATTGTTGATAGCGGGTGTTCCCGACACATGACCGGCAACCTCAAGCTTCTCACAAACTTTATCGCAAAGTTCATCGGAACGGTCAGGTTCGGGAATGATCACTTCGCAGCAATAATGGGCTATGGAGATTATGTTAATGGGAACATCGAGATCAGTCGTGTATACTATGTTGAAGGCCTTGGTCACAATTTATTCTCGGTGGGACAATTCTGTAACGGAGATTTAGAAGTAGCATTTCGGGAGAAAACTTGCTTCATTCGTGATCTTCAGGGAAATGATTTGATGAAAGGAAAACGGGGAACCAGTCTATACACCATATCCTTTGAAGGCATGACAGCATCATCTCCTATTTGTTTACTCTCCAAGGCTACTCCCACAAAGGCTTGGTTATGGCATAAAAGATTGTCTCATCTCAACTTCAAAACCATGACTGACCTTGCAAGAAATAAATTGGTTGACGGATTACCCAAATTCAGATATGCCAAAGATCATTTGTGTTCTGCATGTGAACAAGGGAAAAGTCACCGTGCTCACTTTCCTCCCAAAACAGAACACAGCACAGATCATGTCCTCCAGCTGCTACATATGGATTTGTGTGGTCCAATGCGGGTTCAAACCATAAACGGGAAAAGGTACATTTTGGTAATAGTTGATGACTACTCACGATGGACATGGGTCTACTTTCTTCGGACAAAAGATCAAGTTCCTTCAATGGTCATCACGTTTCTCACAAAGATTCAAGTTCAAGTCCGTAACACCGTCAGGATTATTCGAACAGACAACGGCACTGAATTTAAGAATCAAACCCTTCGGGAATACACTGAGAAGCATGGGATTGTTCATCAATATTCAATTGCTCGCACTCCCGAACAGAATGGTGTAGTTGAAAGACGAAACCGTACGCTTGTGGAAGCAGCTAGAACAATGTTGATCAATGCTCAATTACCAGATTACCTTTGGGCTGAAGCTGTTAATACTGCATGTTATACTCAGAACTCCATATGAGCTTATTCAAGGCAGAAAACCAAACATCAACTACTTTCATGTTTTTGGAGCACTGTGTTACCCGAAAAATGATAGAGATGATCTTGGTAAATTAAAGGCTAAAGCAGACATTGGGATATTCGTTGGCTACTGTGAGAATTCTAAGGGATATAGAATTTGGAATCGTCGGACCGGGGAAATTCAAGAGACTATACACGCCAATTTTGATGAACTCACGGAAATGGCTTCTGAGCAAGACCGCTTAGAACCCGAACATAACCGTCTAAACTTCCCTGAATCTTCGGCTGCACCTTTACCTTTTAACAGGAAAGATCTGGAAGATTTGTTTGCACCAATGTTTGATGAAGTTCGTGTTAATAGTGCATCAGATGCTTCCACCAGTTCCGCTGCTTAACAAGTCCCAAATCAAGCACCTGATCAATCTGCAACTACTTCTACAGCAGTTGATAACGATGCATCTCAACCTGAACCCTCATCACCCATGGTTCAAACACCTCCACCTGCAGTTGAAGATTCTTCCCCCACTTCTAACCAAGTTCCCACACCTTCAGATTATGACGGGAATGCATTCTTCAATCCATTTGCTCCACCACCAACCATTCCAGAACCAGGAGAATCATCCTCGAGCAATATGGACCCGTCATATCACCAAAACAACATTTAACATTTTCCATCCACCCACAAATGGACAAGAGATAATCCCTTGGTAAATATAATTGGAAATCCTAACAATCCAGTCATCACAAGAGAAAAACTTCACTCAGATAGTGAACACTGCATGTATGCACTCACTGTCTGTCAATCTGAACCTAAAAACATCAAAGAAGCCCTTACATATGACAATTGGATTGAATCCATGCAAGAAGAGCTAGAAAAAATCAAACGTTTGGATGTTTGGGAATTAGTTGAAAGACCAGATGGAGTTTATGTTGTTGGATTAAAATGGATTTGGAAGAACAAGCTGGATGCAGATGGTACAGTGATTCGTAACAAGTCCCGACTGGTAGCAAAAGGGTATAGCCAAGAAAAGGGTATTGACTTCGAGGAATCGTTTGCTCCAGTGGCTCGGATTGAGGCAGTTCGAATGTTTCTAGCATACGCAGCCCACAAGAACATCACAGTCTATCAGATGGATGTGAAGACGGCATTTCTCAATGGACAACTCCGAGAAGAGGTGTACGTGTCACAACCAGAAGGCTTCGTGGACCCAGATCATCCAAACCATGTATATCGGCTTAAGAAAGCCCTATACGGCCTTAAACAAGCCCCGAGGGCGTGGTACGATAAACTGTCTGCATTTCTCCTTGCTAATCATTTTACCATTGGAACTGTTGACCCGACTTTATTTATACAAACACACGGGGAAGACATTCTCATTGTTTAAATTTATGTGGATGATATTATTTTTGGTTCAACCAATAAAAAATATTCAAACGCTTTTTCTAAACTGATGAAACAAAACTTTGAGATGTCTATGATGGGTGAACTTAAATTCTTTCTAGGATTGCAAGTTCATCAGTCACCCCGTGGTATATTTCTAAGTCAGTCAAAATATGCTCAGGAAATCCTGAAAAAGCATGGTATGACCAGCTGTGACACCTATAATACCCCAATGTCCTCCTCATCTCCGAAGCTAGATGCTGACATACATGGGATACCCATTGATCCTACGAAGTATCGTAGTATGATTGGCTCGATCATGTATCTCACGGCTAGCAAACCGGATGTTGTATTTGCCACATATCTTTGCTCCCGATATCAGTCTAGACCGACTGAACGGCATTTGTCAGCCATTAAAAGAATCCTTAGATACATAAAGGGAACCATTAATTTGAGAATCTAGTATCCAAAGGATTCTGGGTTTGAACTTGTTGCATTTTCAGACGCTGACCATGCAGGATGCTTAGACACACACAAGAGTACATCAGGGGGAGTTCAATTCTTGGGTGACAAGCTCGTCTCTTGGCAATTAAAGAAACAAGACTGCACCTCACTGTCATCAACAGAATCTAAATATGTAGCCATGTCTGCCTGCTGTGCTCAAGTCATCTGGATGCGATCACAACTGATGGACTATGGATACATATTCAACAAGATTCCTATGTACTGTGATTCCAAGAGTGCCATCGCTATTTCATGCAACACCGTGCAACATTCCAAATCAAAGCATATTGATCTCCGGTACCATTTCATCAAGGAACACGTGGAAAAGGGTACTGTTGAATTGTATTTTGTGGGAACTGACCACCAATTGGCGGATCTGTTGATGAACTCAAATAAGTACATTTTATTATCATCATTTATCCTATTTATTTGACTTGTTTTATTATATTATCTATGAGAATCGATACGTTAATGTTTACTTTAGTAATTCTCTGGTAAAAAACAAGCATTATGTGAAACTTGGCGATTTTGGACTAATTATGGAGCAAAACAAGCAAGATGTCAAAAGCCTACTGAAATCCAGAAGATCAAGCTCGTTCTACTCCAGATACACCGCAACATACTTCTAACATACGGCGTATCACTATCAAGATTTCACAAGTTACGATCCAAGTACATGCGCCGCATACAAAGTCAAGATACGCCACATCTGAAGACGGTGTACGAATATTCCAGAATATATTAATCTTGGATCCCACGCGAAGTTAAGTCAATGAGCCGCATCTATTCATTCTATGCGCCGCATCGACCCCTCAGACAGAAACTATAAATACCCCAAGGCCAGACGAATTTCGGGATCCTTTACACACTAAGCTTTCGAAGACCGAAGAAACCCTAGAGCCGAATTCAGACGACCAAGCAGCACAAGACACACCTAAACGAAGATACAAGAGCTGTAAGAAGGTCCTGCATGTATTCAATTCATTAAGTAGTTTTGTTTTATTGTATTAGTACACTTTAATTCATCAGGATTGATGGGCTTGTGTCATGTGACTACGGAAAATCATGCACTCCCCTTAATATTGTTTTCCCATTAATTAAAGTTTATATGTTGATGTCTTTGGTGACTTTTATTAGTGCATTGATAACCTCTGTGTCTAGCTGAGCATTGCTTGGGTCGCCATGCCCCTTCCTCGCCTATTTAAGAGACGCTTAATAAATAAGATAGACATAAGTAATCATTAAGAGTTTACTCGCCGATAAGATTAGAGTCAACGAGAAAGGTTTAATTATATACACTTCATATAAAACTAGCAATAAAACAAGTGACAAGCTACTTAATTATCAGGACAGGTCTTCTTATTGTCTCAAGTATCTATCTGTGTACGTGTGTGCTAATCGCTGATTCGTGCTCATTAGTTTAGTTTACTATTTAATCATAACCAAACCGTGCCAGTCTCTCAGGCTGAACCCCCTTGCGTTAGATTAGGTTGTATAGCTAACTTAGGATATTAAAATACTAATTAGAATAACTAGATAATACGTTACACTCTTAGTGATCGACACTCTACTTACCATTATATTCATACTAACCGGGTACACTGCTCGTTAAGTGTGGTGTGCTATTGATAAGTCGGCTAAATATAAATTTAAAACTTGAGTAGGCATTAATACTGCTAAACCGCAACGACACACGCGCGCATCAAGTTTTTTGCGCCGCTGCCGGGGAGTGAATTGTTATTATCTGCTAATTTGATTAGTATTTTAATTAGGTTTTTCTTTTTAATTTTTAGATTCTAACCACTAACCCTGTTATATATTAAATAGATTGCATTCATTGTATAA
Organism: Artemisia tridentata subsp. tridentata; assembly: GCA_021014915.2. NCBI lineage: Eukaryota > Viridiplantae > Streptophyta > Magnoliopsida > Asterales > Asteraceae > Artemisia > Artemisia tridentata. The sequence goes on from CP139504.1 coordinate 133,767,272, forward strand.
TTTGCATATTTTCTGTTTTTGTGTGTTTTTGTTTTCTTTAATTTTTGTTTCTTTTTGTTTGTTTTTATTTTTGTTTTTCTATTTTTCTGCATTCTGCTATCGTTGTATTGTGCTAATACAAACGATACGGCGCATCTGTTTTCACAGATACGGCGTATTGCGTTTAATTTTTATAAAATACAACGCGTTTAATAAATTCGAGTACGACGCATCTTTCCCCAAGATACGGCATATTCTGTTTTTAATAAGAAATTTTTCTAAAACCTAACGCCATACGACGCATCTGTTTTCACAGATACGGCGTATTTTCTATTTAAATTAAAAACAGTTTTTCGAATTATTAAACAGATACGACGCATCGATTTTTATCGATACGGCGCATCTATTGAATCAAAAATCTTGTATTTTGAAACGTTACGAAAATACGGCGCATTAGCTTTTGTTAATACGACGCATTTAATTTTAATAAATATAATCTATTTTTGATAATTTAAACTGGATACGGCGCATTCTTATTCATAAGCGGCGTATCTGTTTTCTGAATAAAAGTCTGATTAAATTTTAACGAAATAAGATACAGCGTATCCAACTTTTTGGATACGGCGCATCGTCTACAGATATCAGCAACTTTTATTTTTCGTATTCCGTTTTCGTTGTTAATTTTCTGATTTCATACTTTCTTGAACATACCCTACTGATGCTTTTGTGATGGTTTTAGGAAGTGCATGACCAGGAGTTCAACTAAGAACTTGATTAAACCTTTCGAAGATCCTGAACGAGCCTTACATTCGCTTAAAAGGCTTTTCAACACAAAAAGCTTTGAAATTTCAAGTTCGTTCGAGCTTGATTACTTTTCTGAAGAGAAGGAGGAAGAAGAAACAGAAACAATGGCGGAAAACACTACTATGGAGGAATACATGAACAAAACCCGTGCTGATTACAGTTCAGGAGTTGCTAGACCGAAGTTTGATGAAAAGTCAAAGTTTGAGTTGAAGGGTCAGTTTCTCAAGGAGCTAAGAGAAAATGCTTTCAGTGGAACAGAACATGAAGATGCTAATGAACATGTTGAAAAAGTCCTCGAGATTGCAGATTTGTTTACTACAGAAGGAGTCTCTGACGATCAACTTATGCTAAGAATCTTTCCAATTTCGCTTAAAGGAGCTGCTAATAAGTGGCTAAGGAATAAACTTGCTAGTTCAATCACAACATGGGAAGATTTGAAGAGCAAATTTCTGAAAAGATATTGTCCACCTGCTAAAACTGCTAAAAAGATGGAGGCTATCAACAGTTTCAAGCAAGAACCTGATGAAACTCTTTATCAAGCTTGGGAACGATTTAAAGACTTATTGATGAAATGCCCTCAACATTATCTAAGTCCAATGCAGGAGATAATATTGTTCTATCAAGGATTGGACGTGCCTACTAGACAAATCTTGGATGCTAAGGGAGCTGTGCCTCAAATGAGTGCAACCGATGCTAGAAAAGCTATTCAAGAAGCTGCTGATCACTCTCAAAAATGGCACGACGGAACCTCTACTAGATCTAAGAGCAGCACTAATTTTGACGGGTTTGCTGCAATTCAAGCTCAATTGGATAAAATTAGTAGAGAGATGAAGAAGCGTGATGAGAAAGTTTATGCTGCCCAAGTTGGATGTGAAAAATGCGAAGGACCTCACTACACTAAAGATTGCCCTAATAAGAATGAAAGTGAGACTTTTGAAGAAGCATACTACACACAATTTGGACAACCATTCCGACCTTCAGGAAGATTTAGGGAAGCTGCACCGGGATACTATCAAAAGAACAACTATAATCCCACTTATCAAGAAAGGAGGCAAACTTTGGATGACACTCTAAAGCAAATTATGGCCGATGCTGCTAAAAGACATGAAGAGAACACTGCTATGATCAAATAAATCCGAGCCTCAACGGATACTATAACAAGAAATCAAGGAGCTTCGATCAAAGCATTGGAACAACAAATCAGACAAATGAGCAAGGTTCTTCAAGAAAGGGATACGGAAGTTTACCAAGCTCAACTGAAACTAACCCAAGAGATCATGTCAAGGCCATATGCACTACTGAAGAAGTCACGCCTAACATACCTTTTCCTAGAAGATTGACGAATGGTAATGATGCTGCAAAGCCCGAATTTTTCTTTAATTCTTCAATCAGTTTAAGGAGTTTACTCAAAGAGAAGGCAAAGATTGAAGAGGAGATTGATGACATCAAATAACGACATATTATTAGCATCATTTATCCTATATATATTGCTCGTTTTATATTGTTTTATATGAGAATTGATACTTAATCGTTTACTTTTGTAATTCTCAGTATAAACAAGCATTTGGTGAAAGTTAATGATTTCGGACGAAAATTGGAGCAAAATGAATCAAGTTGGAAAAGTCTGCTGAATTGAAGAGATTAAAGGCCATTGCCTGACTTTGAAGCATGCGCCGCATCTGATTCTATCATGCGTCGCATATGAAACTTTGGTCAACGAAGAAGAACCAACTTATTCTACTCCAGATACGCCGCATCGGACCAATCCGATGCGCCGTATCGGCCATACACAATCCTTACCAAAGAAATCAAGTGGAGATTAGAAGCTTAATAAAGAAGTCAAGATTACAAGTCGACACTTGAAGATGCTTTCGTATTTTGGCCATAAAATCTTCATCCGGACTCCGATTTAGTTGATTCAAGCGGCCACGCGAAGAGAAAAAGAAAATCTATCTGAATCTGAAGGAGATGCGGCGCATCTGGTCGTTAGATGCGCCGTATTGGGAGATGAGGCGCATCTGGTCTTTAGATGCGCCGTATTGGGTCAGTTTCAGACTTGGAGGCTACGTTTACTTATAGATGCGGCGCATCTAACTCTCTAGATGCGCCGTATCGACCCAGATTTCAGAATCTATAAATACCGAGCTCATTAACGAATTAGGGTATCTTTGGGAACCTTTAGGGTCATTCCCAGACGATCACAACCCCTCCAAACAGCAGAAGATCACCCTAGAAGACCTAATTATCCTTGAAGAGTATCTCTAATCATTGTAACGTATTCATTATGCTTAAATTCATTACGATTATGTTTATGCACTTTGATATAGAGATTATGGGCTAACACCCTTATGTGTTAGCCATGTTCATGATTATTTGATGTTTTGATATGTTTCTAATTCGATTGGTTGCTAAGTCTTCGTTTTAATTGTTTATGTTAGTAGTTTGTTTTATTGTAATAGTGAGCTTTAATTCATCAGGATTGGTGGCTTGTGTAATGTGACAACGGAAAGATTGCACTCCCTTTAATACTTGCTTTCCCATCAATTAAAGTTTATATGTTGATGTCTTTGGTTACTACTTATTAGTGCATTGATAACCTCTGTGTTTATTAGTGGCTTGCGGGCATTTGACTGCGGAAAATAATGTGGCTCCCACGGTTATTACTAAATTGATCACTTAGGAATAACTTTTAGACATAAGTAATCATTAAGGGTTTACTCGCCGATAAGAATAGGACCAACGAGAAAGGGTTAACTACATACACTTCATATAAAACTAGCAATAAAACAAGTGACAAGCTATTTAAACATAAACACAATTATTAAGCAGCTTTATGCGGATTCCAATGGAATCTAGACTCTAGGTACAAGAGGTAGGATGGACCGCGCCTAGTCTTGAGCACCAATCACTGCAGGTCTTAGAACTTATTAAAACTTAATCATATATGAAACTTGGTTAACACACTCTTCATATCTTTGGTATTTTCTATTGTTTGTTTATCTTAGTTTAGTTATAATAGAACCAAACTCGTGCCAGTCTCTCAGGCTGAACCCCCCTTTACGTTAGTTTAGAAGAGTCGAATACCTCTAGAATTAGTATATTAGAAATCTCACTCTTAGTGATCGACACCCTACTTACCAACTAGGCTACATTGATCGGGTACACTGCCCGTTAGTGTTGTTATAGGTTAAGTCGGCAAAATATAAATGTAAAACTTGATAAGGAATAATCACCTATACAACGACACATCAAGTTTTTGGCGCCGCTGCCGGGGAGTGATTGTTTAATTTGATTTATTGGTATTTTAGTTTTTATTTGTTTTCGTTAGTTTCTGTGTGTTTTTGTCATTCTGTGTTTCTGTCTCAGAAAGGCAATACGGCGTATTCTTGTCTGTGAATACGGCGCATCTGTCTGATTTCAATACGGCGTATTCTTGTCTGTGAATACGGCGCATTGACGTTCTGCGACAATTTTTTTTAGTTTGTGTATTTTTTTTAGTATTATATAATTTGAAAAATCTGTTACAGAAAGCTAATACGGCGTATCCATTGTCTGTTGGATACGGCATATTATCTTGTGTCGATACGGCGTATCCATTGTCTGTTGGATACGGCGCATCGATTTTCTGTGACACCAAAAATATTTTTTGTTTTTTATTTTTTGTGTTTATTAAATTTTTATTAGTTTAGTTTTTATTTTTGTTTAGGTTACTGCTGTTCTTGGTTGTTTATCTTTCAGGTAATAATGATGATGGACAATCCGGACATAACAATGGAAGAATATATTAGGTTTGAAGAGGAAAAAGCCTTGAGCAATAATCAGATGTATAGTTGGGAAAGAGCACGATATTGTGCACAAGTCATCGAGACGAATGAAATTACTATGGAAGAATACTTGTTGCTGGAAAAGGTTAAGTCAAAGAAAGAAAGAAATGGGTTGCCGTTTCAACAAACTTGGTGTATGTCAAATGATGATGAGGAGGAGTCATACACAGTAAAACCAATTCCGGCGATTGTTATTGATAGTACTTTTTCTCCGGAGATTGAACAAGATGAGGTGTATACGGAACCTTACATTGAAGAATATTCTGCAATCGTGTTACCGCCATTAGACAATCCAACGGATGAAGATGAAAAGTATTCTGATTTTGAGTTTGAACCATTTGACGCCATAGTTTATGATGACATTCCTCAACCAGATTTTGATCCAACGCAAGTTTTTGAAGAAATCTGGAATGACTTATTTAAGGATGAAATTCGGGACGGTTATGTAATTGCAAGACCATTAGTTGAAGATGGAGACTCACAAGATGAATTAGAGTCACTTACAACAAAAAGTGGTACAAATTTATTTAATACTATTGCTCCCGTTACTAATAATCTTGCTAGTTTTCCTAAACAGGTTGCAAAACAAAAGGATAATGAGGTGGAGTATATTACACTACCTATTGAAGCACCTGTGATTAACCCGTATTTGGTGGAGCTCGAAGAAGAGTTTGGTGATGAGCTCTTAAACATTGCTATGATTGATGAAGATGATGATTTCGACCCTATGAAGGTTATAGAGGAACTCGAACTTTTACTTGCTAAAGACCCTTTCTCATCTTCTGCGGAAGTCAAGGGACGCCTTACTACCGAAGAGAATAACCAAGAAGAAAGGAGACTCATTTTTCCTCAACATACTACTCTTTCAGATGAAATGGTCAAGTCATCCAATTTATTAACCAAACCGGGTAAGGATAGTAAAGATGTACATATATTGCCAAGGTATGATTTTTATTTATTTCTTCCATCTTTACTAGCAAATTTACACTCTTTTCGTGTTTATTGCTACTATCACCCGCACTTGATCCCAAGTGGGGGGAACGACACCCTATTACACAGTAAATAAGGGTGGAGTCAGGCTCGTGACTCGAACAAAAACAAGCGCTTCGTGGGAGGCAACCCATGCTTATCTTTTATTTTCTTTTTAGTTTATTTTATTTTCTTGTGTTTGTTTTTTATTTGTTTTTTCTGCATGACTGTTGTTGCTGTATTCTGCTGATACAAACGATACGGCGCATCTGTATTCTAGATGCGGCGTATTGCGTTTTAATTTTATATGCAGCGCATTTAATAATTCGAGTACGGCGCATCTATCCCCTAGATACGCCGTATTCTGTTTTTAATCAGAAAAAAATTTAAACCATAACCGACATACGACGCATCTGTTGTACAGATACGGCGTATCTAATTATTTATTAAAAACAGTCTTCGAATTAATAAAATAAGAAGCGACGCATCAATTTCTATCGATACGGCGTATTATCCCCTTGCATGCAGTTTAATATTTCCTACAGGTTGTTGATGCGGCGTATCCAATATTCCATGGATGCGGCGCATCGACACTCTGGCCTGTAATTTTTTCGTATTTTTATTTTTATTTTCCTAACCAATGATTAACGAGATGCTCTCGAGATTCTTTTTCTGTGGTCTCTATATTTTTACAGGTCTGGACAATTGAAGAGGTTGATGGACTCCCGCATTATATACGCTCGCACGTTTACATTGGAAGATCATACCGAGCAAATCTCAGGGGAGTTCTCCGTTCTAATTCTTTCTATCTCTTGTTTTTAATTTTAAATACAAACAACGAGGACGTTGTTTAACTTAAGTGGGGGGATGGAGAATTAGAACGTTACTTGTCCTAAATTTTCAAAAATATGCTTAATATGTACTTAATATGCTTAAATTTAAAATTTTTCTAGCATGTTTTTGTTTAATCTAAGTTGCATAGCTGCACACATGACGTTATTTTCAAAAATTGTGAATTTATCAAAACTCACAAATCTATGAGTGTGCCGGTGACTTGTAAACTTTAGAACTTGGCTTGTATACTATTCGAGACCACCATAATAAGTATTATTTATATAATTGGAATGACTTGTCTAAATTGGTAAAATTTCTAGGATTACACCCAAAAAGCCTATTATATGTTATGTGTTATTAGCTAACTACACTGGTTAGTTAACTCCCGTATAAACCCTTTTGTTACTCTCATTTTTAGAGTAAGATACCCCTAGAAAAACACTCAGAGCCATTCCTTTCGTTTCTTACACCAATGTTTAAAATGTTTCGTTACACCCTTACACCTTAGCCTACCCTGTAGATTAAAGTCTGTGGTTAGTTACTTTAGGCAAAGTGTGTTTCCTTACAATTAACTGTGTTCGCGTGCGTAATTCATTATCTATGGTTAAGGTCGGGAAATTGCACAATGCAATTGGAGTGAAAGTAGATATTGTATAATTTGAGTCTTGTTATTTTTCGTGTGTTTACTACTTTCACTATTACCGTTATTTCTGAAGTATGAAAAGTATGGAAAAATTATCCAGAATTATCATTATAGTGATGTGGTGAAATTTTACACATCTATGTTTATGTTAAAAAAAAAAAAAAAAAAAAAAAAAAAAAAAAAAAAAAAAAAAAAAAAAAAAATCGAAAAAATAAGAAAAGAAAAAGAAAAAGAAGAGTTGGATGTTTGATTTAACCAACGATGTAAAGTTATGTAAGTGGTCGATATCACCACTAGTTGTTATATATTTATGGATTGAATGGGAGTTGGCAGTTATGGGAACGCCAACTAAGGTTTATTCTTTGATTGAGATCTTGTTGAGTATAATTCGTGTCTACCTAAAGCGTGTGTTTCAAGTGTTAAAGCGTGAGTTATTCAGTGATATGAGTCTTATTCATGGGATGGTTGGGATAGTGATTAACCACACTTAGGATTTTAATTTATTTGTTTTGTTTATTTTTCATTTTACACCAATTTGTATCCCAAATATTATCCATACCCTATATCATTCTTCATCCAAACCTTTGATTTATTGAGATTAGGGATTTGAGCAATCTTAAGTATCGTAGTCGTGGATTCGGCTATGTATTTATGATTTTGTCGCCCTTTTTGATATAATATTATTGGTGAAGATTACTTGATCATATCTTTAGCCCATTCGAGTTAAGGATTTGAGCAATTGCAAGTATCGTGGTCGTGGATTCGATCATGTATTTGTGATTTTGTCACTTTTTCTGAAATTTGAGATCGATAGAGATTAAGAAGAATGATTAACCCTTAAGCCTCAAAACCCTTTTTACCGCTTTAGACTTGTTATTCCTTGGCTTTAGTGGGGGAGATGCGTATACTTGCCAAGCTTATGATAGAATATTCGTCACGACTGGACAGTTAAACGATTAGATTTGCTTTTATCAAAAACATTTTATTTTATTTCTAATTCGTTAAGTGTTTGGTTGTGTGATTATGATGAAACGAATACATGCTTAAATATAAAAATAAATCCTAATATCTTTTAGGATACATTTTCATAAGTTTAATCTAAGGTTTACTTGAGGACAAGTAAAGTTCAAGTGGGGGGATATTTGATGACATCAAATAACGACATATTATTAGCATCATTTATCCTATATATATTGCTCGTTTTATATTGTTTTATATGAGAATTGATACTTAATCGTTTACTTTTGTAATTCTCAGTATAAACAAGCATTTGGTGAAAGTTAATGATTTCGGACGAAAATTGGAGCAAAATGAATCAAGTTGGAAAAGTCTGCTGAATTGAAGAGATTAAAGGCCATTGCCTGACTTTGAAGCATGCGCCGCATCTGATTCTATCATGCGTCGCATATGAAACTTTGGTCAACGAAGAAGAACCAACTTATTCTACTCCAGATACGCCGCATCGGACCAATCCGATGCGCCGTATCGGCCATACACAATCCTTACCAAAGAAATCAAGTGGAGATTAGAAGCTTAATAAAGAAGTCAAGATTACAAGTCGACACTTGAAGATGCTTTCGTATTTTGGCCATAAAATCTTCATCCGGACTCCGATTTAGTTGATTCAAGCGGCCACGCGAAGAGAAAAAGAAAATCTATCTGAATCTGAAGGAGATGCGGCGCATCTGGTCGTTAGATGCGCCGTATTGGGAGATGAGGCGCATCTGGTCTTTAGATGCGCCGTATTGGGTCAGTTTCAGACTTGGAGGCTACGTTTACTTATAGATGCGGCGCATCTAACTCTCTAGATGCGCCGTATCGACCCGGATTTCAGAATCTATAAATACCGAGCTCATTAACGAATTAGGGTATCTTTGGGAACCTTTAGGGTCATTCCCAGACGATCACAACCCTCCAAACAGCAGAAGATCACCCTAGAAGACCTAATTATCCTTGAAGAGTATCTCTAATCATTGTAACGTATTCATTATGCTTAAATTCATTACGATTATGTTTATGCACTTTGATATAGAGATTATGGGCTAACACCCTTATGTGTTAGCCATGTTCATGATTATTTGATGTTTTGATATGTTTCTAATTCGATTGGTTGCTAAGTCTTCGTTTTAATTGTTTATGTTAGTAGTTTGTTTTATTGTAATAGTGAGCTTTAATTCATCAGGATTGGTGGCTTGTGTAATGTGACAACGGAAAGATTGCACTCCCTTTAATACTTGCTTTCCCATCAATTAAAGTTTATATGTTGATGTCTTTGGTTACTACTTATTAGTGCATTGATAACCTCTGTGTTTATTAGTGGCTTGCGGGCATTTGACTGCGGAAAATAATGTGGCTCCCACGGTTATTACTAAATTGATCACTTAGGAATAACTTTTAGACATAAGTAATCATTAAGGGTTTACTCGCCGATAAGAATAGGACCAACGAGAAAGGGTTAACTACATACACTTCATATAAAACTAGCAATAAAACAAGTGACAAGCTATTTAAACATAAACACAATTATTAAGCAGCTTTATGCGGATTCCAATGGAATCTAGACTCTAGGTACAAGAGGTAGGATGGACCGCGCCTAGTCTTGAGCACCAATCACTGCAGGTCTTAGAACTTATTAAAACTTAATCATATATGAAACTTGGTTAACACACTCTTCATATCTTTGGTATTTTCTATTGTTTGTTTATCTTAGTTTAGTTATAATAGAACCAAACTCGTGCCAGTCTCTCAGGCTGAACCCCCTTTACGTTAGTTTAGGAGAGTCGAATACCTCTAGAATTAGTATATTAGAAATCTCACTCTTAGTGATCGACACCCTATTTACCAACTAGGCTACATTGATCGGGTACACTGCCCGTTAGTGTTGTTATAGGTTAAGTCGGCAAAATATAAATGTAAAACTTGATAAGGAATAATCACCTATACAACGACACATCAGAGATCAAGGCTACAATGAAAGAAGAGAGCTCTGCAACCGACTTACGTGCCTTGCCTCATAAAGAAAAAGACCGAGGAAGTTTTACTTTACCTTGTTCAATTAATGACATATCTTTCAATAATGTATTAGCTGACTTAGGAGCTAGCGTTAGTGTTATGCCCCTTAAGACATTCACTACCCTAGGACTAGGAAAGTTAGCACCAACTAAGCTGCTTATTGAATTGGCTGATAAAACGGTAAAACGACCTGAAGGGATTGCTGAAAATGTGCTAGTTAAGATTGAGAAGTTTGTTTTCCCCGTAGACTTTGTTATATTAGATATGCCCGAGGATGTTAAGATTCCTTTAATCCTTGGAAGACCTTTCTTGTCTACCGCCCATGCTAAGATTAATGTGTTTAAAAGAAAAATCTCATTAAAGGTAGGGAATAATAAACTAGTCTATAAGTGCCAAAATCCTGCTAAGAGCATAATTAGAGGCGTCTATGTGCTAGGATTAAGAGAACGTATGGACCTCGATCTAGAAGCTAGGCTTATGGGAGAAACATTGATTCAAAACAACTCAACTAATCCTAATCATGAGAACTTCGAGGAATTTATTGACCTTAATGTACCTACTGAGCTTAGGGGCGATATTGTTAATGATTCTGATGATGAGTGGTATGATTGCGAAGTAATTAACAAACGTAGGAGAATAGTTGAGAATACAAATTTGAATAATGATGTGTTTATTGAACTACCACCCCACCTTGCATATTTATGCCTATATAATAATAAGAATTTCCCGTCTATTATTTTGTCATCTCTGCCCGAAAGTGACAGAACTTTGTTTATACAGATATTACAGAAGAATGGCGTGGAAATTAAGGACGAGCAAGGAGCATTCATTATTACTGGACTGGCGATGAGGGAGCGCGATGCTTCCGACTCTTTCAGTGATCGGTATTAAAGAGCTGAACGTGAGTCTAACTTGAAGACTCTGGAATAAAGACAAGTGCTGACCGGGAGACAGCCCGGAAGAAAAATTTTTTACTTTTCTGTTCTGTGTCGAGTCTGTCAGACCTGCAGAAGATGCGGCGCATCTCCATCATAAGATGCGACGCATCACCTGCAATGGTCATATCTTATTTTATTTTCTGCATTTTTATTTTTTTTTACTTTAAAACTTTCTGTCAGTATTTTAATGCGGCGCATCCCTGGTTAAGGATGCGACGCATCTTCTATTCTGATTCGTATTTATTCCAGGCTTGATATGGCGTATCTTTTTCCATAAGATACGGCGTATCGACTGACCTGATGATTTACAATTTAATTTTTTATGTTTTAATTTTACTAACTACTAATGTATTATGCAAGTTTGAACCTTCTTAACTCAGGTGTGTTAAAGTCTAAATGGTATTATAGATTCCTGCATTTTTGTGGATACATCATCTATGAAGCTTAAACGTTCTAATCCACAAGAAAGTTGATTTTTGCTCTTATACAAATGGAGGATCATACCGAGCAAATCTCAGGGGAGTTTTTCTGTTCTAATTCTTTTATTTTCCAGTTTTTAATCTTTGATACAAACAACGAGGACGTTGTTTAACTTAAGTGGGGGGATTGGAGAATTAGAACACTTACTTGTCCTAAACTTTTTCAAAATATGCTTAAAATGCGTTTAATATATCAAAATTTAAAATTTTTAGCATGTTTTTGTTTAAAGTCTAAATTACATAACCGCACACATAACTCTATTCTTTCAAAAATATTAAAACTTTAGTGTGCTGGTGACTTGTAAACTTTAGAACTTGGCTTGTATACTATTCGAGACCACCATAATAAGTATTATCTATATAATTGGAATGACTTGTCTAAATTGGTAAATTTCTAGGATTACACCCAAATAGCCTTTATATGTTATGTGATATTAACTAACTACACTGGTTAGTTAACCCCCGTATAAACCCCTTTGTTACTCTCACTTTTAGAGTAAGATACCCCTAGAAAAACCCTCAGAGCCATTCCTTTCGTTTCTCACACCTTTGTTATAATGTTTCGATACACCCTTACACCTTAGCCTACCCTGTAGATTAAAATCCGTGGTTGGTTAATTGCTTTAGGCAAAGTGTGTTTCCTTACATTAACTGTGTTCGCGTGCGTAATTCATTATCTTTGGTTAGGTCAGGAAATTGCACAATGCAATTGGTATGAAAGTAAATATTGTATATCTTTTAGTTTATTTTTCGTGTGTTTGCTACTTTCACTATTACAGTTATTTCTGAAAGTATGAAAAGTATGGAAAAATTATCCGGAAAAATAGTGATAGAAAAGTTGTGAAATTTTACACATATATGTTGATGTCAAAAAAAAAAAAAAAAAAAAAAAAAAAAAAAAAAATCGAAAAAATAGAAAAGAAAAAGAAAAAGGAAAAGTTGGAAGTTTGTTTTAACCAACTTATGTAAAGTTTTGTATTAAGTGGGCGATATCACCACTATTTGTTGTATATTATATTTATGGATTGAATGGGAGTTGGCCGTTATGGGAACGCCAACTAAGGTTATTCTTTGATTGAGATCTTGTTGAGTATAATTCGTGTCTACCTAAAGCGTGTGTTTCAAGTGTTAAAGCATGAGTTATTCAATGATATGAGTCTTATTCATGGGATGGTTGGGAAAGTGATTAACCACACTTAGGATTTTAGTTTATCTGTTTTGTTTATTTTTCATTTTACACCAATTTGTATCCCAAATATTATCCATACCCTATATCATTCTTCATCCAAACCTTTGATTTATTGAGATTAGGGATTTGAGCAATCTTAAGTATCGTAGTCGTGGATTCGGCTATGTATTTATGATTTTGTCGCCCTTTTTGATATAATATTATTGGTGAAGATTACTTGGTCCTATCTTTAGCCTATTCGAGTTAAGGATTTGAGCAATTGCAAGTATCGTGGTCGTGGATTCAATCATGTATTTGTAATTTTGTCGCCTTTTCTGGAATATGAGATCGATAGAGATTAAAAAGGATGATCAACCCTTAACCAACAAACCCTTTTTACCGCTTTAGACTTGTTATTCCTTGGCTTTAGTGGGGGAGATGTGTATACTTGCCAAGCCTATGATAGAATATTCGTCACGACTAAGCAACTAAACGATTTAGAATTGTTTTACATTAAAAATTATTTTGGTTTCTACTTCGTTAAGTGTTTGGTTGTGTAATTATGACAAAACGAATACGTGCTCAAATATAAAAATAAATCCTAAATATCTTTTAGGATACATTTTCATATGATTAATTCTAAGGTTTACTTGGGGACAAGTAAAGTTCAAGTGGGGGGATATTTGATGAACTCAAATAAGTACATTTTATTATCATCATTTATCCTATTTATTTGACTTGTTTAATTATATTATCTATGAGAATCGATACGTTAATGTTTACTTTAGTAATTCTCTGGTAAAAACAAGCATTATGTGAAACTTGGTGATTTTGGACTAATTATGGAGCAAAACAAGCAAGATGTCAAAAGCCTACTGAAATCCAGAAGATCAAGCTCGTTCTACTCCAGATACGCCGCAACATACTTCTAACATACGGCGTATCACTATCAAGATTTCACAAGTTACGATCCAAGTACATGCGCCGCATACAAAGTCAAGATACGCCGCATCTGAAGACGGTGTACGAATATTCCAGAATATATTAATCTTGGACCCCACGCGAAGTTAAGTCAATGTGCCGCATCTATTCATTCTATGCGCCGCATCGACCTCTCAGACAGAAACTATAAATACCCCAAGGCCAGACGAATTTGGGGATCCTTTACACACTAAGCTTTCGAAGACCGAAGAAACCCTAGAGCCGAATTCAGACGACCAAGCAGCACAAGACACACCTAAACGAAGATACAAGAGCTGTAAGAAGGTCCTGCATGTATTCAATTCATTAAGTAGTTTTGTTTTATTGTATTAGTACACTTTAATTCATCAGGATTGATGGGCTTGTGTCATGTGACTACGGAAAATCATGCACTCCCCTTAATATTGCTTTCCCATTAATTAAAGTTTATATGTTGATGTCTTTGGTGACTTTTATTAGTGCATTGATAACCTCTGTGTCTAGCTGAGCATTGCTTGGGTCGCCATGCCCCTTCCTCGCCTATTTAAGAGACGCTTAATAAATAGGATAGACATAAGTAATCATTAAGAGTTTACTCGCCGATAAGATTAGAGCCAACGAGAAAGGTTTAATTATATACACTTCATATAAAACTAGCAATAAAACAAGTGACAAGCTACTTAATTATCAGGACAGGTCTTCTTATTGTCTCAAGTATCTATCTGTGTACGTGTGTGCTAATCGCTGATTCGTGCTCATTAGTTTAGTTTACTATTTAATCATAACCAAACCGTGCCAGTCTCTCAGGCTGAACCCCCTTGCGTTAGATTAGGTTGTATAGCTAACTTAGGATATTAAAATACTGATTATAATAACTAGATAATACGTTTCACTCTTAGTGATCGACACTCTACTTACCATTATATTCATACTGACCGGGTACACTGCTCGTTAAGTGTGTGTGTTATTGATAAGTCGGCTAAATATAAATTTAAAACTTGAGTAGGCATTAATACTGCTAAACCGCAACGACACACGCGCGCATCATTTGTTCACAAAAGCCTTGCCTCATGCAAGATTTGTGGATCTGGTTCACCGGATTGGTATGAGATGTTTGACGCCAAATGATTTGGAAAAGTTTCTTACAATCAATTAACAAAGTCAAACATCTCCAAACTATCTTTGTAAATATATATATAAAAAAAAATGCAAGTACAAGCCCTTATCCAACACATTGTTTATTTTAAAATGTCACAAATTATTTTTGAACACGTGTTGAGGGGGAGACATAATTTTTACCACAATTTTTTAAACTTGTACTTGCATACTCTCAGAAAATTGTTGCTTCACAAAGTTTTGGAGATAAGATTTCAAGATGAAAAAAAAAAGTTGTGTGCCTTAAATGTAAAATATAAGACCTAGAGTTAGTATGATGGTGGTTTAGGACATATAATTCAAAAAATGTCAAGGTTTGAGGACTAAATGTGTCAAGATTGCAAAGTTAAATAATTGATATAAAAAGTCAAATAAAATAACCGCAGTTATTACTCTGACCCATTTCACCTACCGAATTTAATACCTCACCCACCATCATCAACGGCCGTCATTCATTCTGCATATCCGATCAAGATCTTTGAATTTTGTGAGTGTTCTTGTGCTTAACGTGTCATTATTAAAGATGGTTTTGAACAGAATCATGATCCAACGGCTAGAACGATCAGAATTGTGATGTTTAGTTCTAGGGTTTTGCGTAAATTGGGGATTTATGATTAAGAGTGTTTGTGTTGAAAATAATTGTACGATAATGCTTATATATTGTTTATGAACCTATATTGCATGCTTAATTACTCCCAGTAACTACAAATTGTTCTAATTGGATTTTAGGGTTTAAGCGTCAATTTGGGGAAAACTTTGTTTATGCGTTATTGTGTAATTTGTTTATTGGAATGTTGTTATTTGATGTTTAATTGAACGATGGCATGCTTGGATTGAACCCAGAAACACGTTAAGTGAATTTATTAAGTTTAAGGGTTTATGAAGAACACGAACACCAGCAGTTTGATTCTTGCGTTGTTTGTGGTTCATTTTTGTTATAACTTAGCCAGAATGCTCAAAATAGTCATAAAAGTTGTTTGTGATAATCTATGGTTACAAATCATAAGTTATAATGAATCACGATAAGATCTGAGTGGCTGTTCATCGTCAATATTATCGTAAACTCTTGTACAAGAGTTTATCGAAGTTGCCCAAATTATCGTAGTTGGGATGATTATCGCAGTTGGGATAATTATCGCAGTTGGGATACTTATCTTGATTGGGATACTTATCTTGATTGGTTTAATTATCTTGATTGACATAATTATCGCAGTTGGGATAATTATCGCAGTTGGGATACTTATCTTGATTGGGATACTTATCTTGATTGACATAATTATCGCAGTTGACATAATTATCGCAGTTGTGATCTGATATAGAATTTGATCAATTTCCTTAGTTATATCCTTTTATACTTATTGAAATGGATCAAATTTTATAGAATTTGGCTAACTCTTGATAAATTCTTTGACCAAGCATAAAACAACCAGTCATAAATGCAATAGGATACCATATGTTGCTTCTAAAGCTAACAATTTCTAACAAACATGTATTCTGTATATTCGTATATGATTGTTGATTCAGAAACACATCAATGGCGACTTCACAACAACAACCTCTTCCTACTCTCACCAAAAATGAAGTCTTTCCTCACGGGTATTCTCTGGAAATTGGAAAGAACAATTCACGTGTTGAACTGGACAAGATCAAGTGCTCTGACTCAAGTTGCCAGATTGCAGTGGAGATTCTCAAAGTTCATAAGTGCAGGGATCTTCTTGATAGCTCGGACACCGTTCCAGAACTATACATTCATCAACTCTGGGATACCTTCACAATAAGCAATGATGACAAGTATTTCACTTGTACACTGGATCGTAAAAAAATCAGAGTCACACCTGCCACACTCCGTAAAGCCTTAAAACTTCCAGATGTACCTGAAACTTCCAACCAATTCTACCCGACACCTTCAGAATCTGAAATCATGCAATTCCTTGTAGACATTGGTTATGATGTTCAACCAGATACACCATTAACCACAATCTCCAAAGTCAATGCAAAAAAATTCCTCAACCCTGGAGAACTATCTTCTTCATTATAACCCATTCCATATCTGGAAGAGATAGTGGGTTTGAGCACCCAAGACTTTCTCATCTTCAAGTCTTATGGGGATTTGTGAACCAGGAACCAATTGACTTTGCTGCTCTCATTTGGGAAGACATTCTGTACCTAATGCGGAAAACCTTCAAGAAAATTCCATTTGTACGATACACCAAGGTTCTCATTAGCCATCTACTCGATCAACATCAAGACATTGATAAGCGTCCTACTGATCGAGAGACTCATGAATACATAATGGATAAAACATTAAGAAAAGTCTACTTTCCAAAAGAAAGCACGCACAAACAAGGTGCACGATTGCCAGAATTTCTGATGACTAATGAGGTAAAAGAAACTAAAGCATATCTTGATTACGACAAGGCATTCCGTGAACGTCGTGTGGGTCTTGCTAAGTTGGTTGAAGGATCAGGATCTTCTAAGACTCGTTCTCGAAGCAAGTCTAAGACGGGTAGTGCATCAAGTGTCTCCGAACCAAAGAAACTACATCCTCGAACTACTGTCATCAAGAGGAGAGTACCAAGCAAACCCCAACCAAAACCTGAACCGAGTGGAATCATTGATGAAGATACTGACTCTGAATCATCTGAATCTGAAGAAGAACCTATCTTTATGATTGTTGAAGAGGCAGAACTTCATAATAAGATCTCTGAGGAAAATGCACAAAAGCAGAGTCTCAAGTCATTAAAGGAAGATGAAGAGCGAAGGGCAAGGAAAACATTGGAGCAACAGATGGAGTATGAGAGAACATATGGAGTTGGAGGATCCGAAACTGTTCATGAAGCTGCTTCGACCCAAGTTAATCCGGTTAATCAATCCGAAGGATCTAGAGCTGCAACAACCAAGGTTCAGCCCGATACGATTAATCAACTCGATAAGGCTGAATCGGTCTCTTCTCAGCAACCAAGCTCGGTTAATCAACCCGACTTGGGAGCACAGACTCAGGAGGAGAAGGAAAAGGATCTGGAAAGCAATATTGTTTTATCTGACAAGGAAATCTCTGATTCTATGTTTGACGACAATCAAGGGGAACAACCACGTAACGATGATACAGAAGATTGGAACATGGAAGAAGAAAGGGACATTCTGGGAGATAAAACAACTAAAGCTGCCATGGAACTTGAGGAAATGGCAAGACAAGAGGAAGTAGAAAGGAAACGTAAGGAGGATGCTCAAGCTGACTTGGAAGCAGATAGCTACATACGTTCTCCATCAATTCCTCCAACCGAACTTGCTATGGTTGTTAGTAACCCTCAACAGGAACAGGAACAACCACCGGTTCAACCCTCATCTGTTTCATCACCTAAGACACCTCCTGAATCACCTCCTCGCACTCTAACACCTCCATCGTCTCCACAAGATTCTTCTGCTAAATCTGAGGATTCAATTCCTTCACTAACTCCATCATCTTCAAGATCTTCATCACCCAAAGCAAAAGCAACTATTTCTGAGAGAATTCAAAAGGCTTACAAAGGAAAGAATAAAAGAAGAATTGTCCATGTCACAAAAGTAGAAGTTGTGTCTCCTGCCGCAAAGAAACTTAAACAAGCAGTAAAGAGAGCACAAGCACAAAGAGACAAACAAGCAACAACAAAATTGGCTGAAATGGAAAGTTTAGTCAAGAACTTGTCTCAGCAAGTGGAGGAGATGCAGGAAAGTAAGAAGAAGATAGATGAATTCATTGGTTTTAATATCAAAAATCATATCACACGTAAGACAAGGCATTTTGTCAAGCAATATTTTCCTGATCTTCAGAAAAATATAAATGAGCACATTGATTCACAACTTGAAGACAAAATCAAAGAAGTCGTCACATCTTCTTCCCAAACCAAACCAATTCAAGATCTCACCACTGAAGAAATCAAGCTTGTGCTTCTCGACAGACTCTTTGCTATCACCTCTCCTTCTCAAGAAGAAATCAACCTGATCGCGGCTCTTCAAGCACACATTGAGAAGAAACCGTGCAAGGTAGCTGCTGACAAAGGGAAACGTATTCGAGAGGACGACGAGGAAGATCAAGACCCGAACCCCGAACATAAGAAACACAAAAGAGGGTCTGGGATTCATATTCAGGAGCCAACTGGAAAAACAACATCATCTCTACCTCCAAAACATCAATCATCTGGTCCTACTACAACCGAACATCAATATGAGCATTTCACGGCTGAAGATGTGGAATTTCAGCCGCAAGACGATCAACCGCAGTCACCACCGTCACCACCAAAACCAAAGCCCTCCAAATCCAAGTCATCACGCAGCAAGAAATCATCTAAAGAACCAGCTGTTGTCACCTGGCTTGATAATGATAAGGATGAGCTAGGGAATGAATGGTTTGATCATCTGGCAAGTACTCAGGTTCCGACTGACGAAGCTTCCCGAGTTGAAGACAGCACGTTTGTTGTTACTCAAGAGATCAAAAGAAGTCTTAATGTAAAGAAGATGACCAAACGAGAACTTCGACGGATCAAGAACGATGCCTTCATTCTTTTGAAAGATAAATCCAACAGTGCAACCGAACTTGAATATCATCTTGAAAACATTGCACGCGCAATGTCAAGTGACTTTGACTAGGCTAATCCAGACGTAGTCAGGGGAGTTGGCAAGAACCTTCCTTACATCACTGATTGGACTAAGCCACTTCCCGTGATACGAAGATCTCACCAATCAGAAATTCCTTTCCAATTTTTCTTCAGCAACGATCTGGAACTTCTCAAGAACGGAGCACAAGGGGAGACAAAGTATGCTACGTCAATTACTTTCACACTAGCTGCTCACTATACACAGTCAGCTATTGAGGAAGAAGCTATTAACAGACATCTGTTTGTTAAAGAGCTCGTGAAATATGATCGTGATGCAGAGTTGGGGATTCATCACTGGTATTCGAAACGACAAAGCTGGTACAGGTACAAACTTGTTCTCCAGAAATCACGGGAACCAATTTACAGTGATCTCAAAATAGTGGCCGTTGTCAGTGTGAGCGGATCCAGAAGGTGTGATTATATATTTCTCGAAGAGATCACGGTAAAAAGAATTGACAACAATCTCTACACATTCTCTGAAGCTGATCTTCCTGATTTGAACCTGAATGATATCGAAGACATGTACCTGATGAAAGTCCAAGGCAAACTGCAACATTTAACAAACGAGCTTCGATATGCACTCAGTACCTCTCTATGTCACTTCATCAGGAGAACAATCATCAGAGAACGAGTAGAGGATCTCCAGCTAGGTGTCGAAAGTTATCAGACGAAGCTAAACCTTGTTGAACCGCAATTCCTACTCAACAGCAACAAAGACCCTCAATACACCATGTGGAAAACTAGAAGGGGGGGTTGAATAGTTTTACGTCTTTTTAATTTTTTATAAAAACTTTGTTTTATACTTTTAAAAAAACTTTAGATTCTAGTTTGTTATGAAAAATAAAACTTAAATCTTATTATTAGTTATATATGTATTCTTTTAAATTGATTGTAAAAGTTTTGGTTTCTTGAATGGATTTTCAACTTGATCTTTATGTGAAGTCGACCTCTAATTAATACTAGCAATTATATAAGCCTATGTGTATGAAAGTAATGACGATGCAAGTAAAGAAATAAATAAGGTATGGAAAGATCTAACCGAGACACGAGAGATTTATAGTGGTTCGGCTACAAGGACACCTTCCTTGCCCTACTCCACTCCCCGAGCACACCTTGCTCGAGAGTTTTCTTCACAACTTCAATAAGCTCCCTTATGGCGGAGAAAACCGTACACAACTTTGGCTTACACGGGTTTAACGACACAAAGCTAAATGTCGAGTTCTAATCGTAGCTAGAACCAATCTCACGACTTCACAACACAACATCTTCACAACTTATTCACGACTACTTCACAACGGCTTCACGACTGCTTCACGACTTCTTCACGACTTCTTCACGACTTCAACACGACCGCTACACAACCTCTATGATGCGGCTTCACGACTTCAACACTATGTCTTCATGACTAAGACTTCACGACTTCAACATGACCGCTACACAACCTCTATGCTACGGCTTCACGACTTCAACACTAGGACTTCACGACTAGGACTTCACGGCTTCAACACGACCGCTACACAACTTCTATGCTACGGCTTCACGACTTCAACACAAGGACTTCACGTCTTCTAAGCTACGGCTTCACAACTTCTACACCACGGGTTCACGACATCTACACAACGGCTTCACGACTTCTACACAACGGCTTCACGACTTCTACACTTTGACCTCACAACTTCTATACCACAACTACTTATACAACATCTTCACTACTTACACACAACACTAATCTACAACACACACCTTACATACAAATGAATGAATGATTTACAAACTTTGTTAAACACACAACTTAAGTAACAAAATGATACTAAGTTGTAATACTTCTAATCTTGATTGGTAGAAGTATTCTTCTTTTGCACTTGGATGGTGGAAGCTTGGATCACTTGGAAACCAATGCTTAAGATTACATGATCAAAGGTTTATTTAAGATATGAAATGAGATCTACAACAGAAAGTTTTAGTGCAAAAGGGTGAGTAAAAATCCAGGGGAAGGCTGGTATTTATAGGGAAAAATCTGGACAGCTGGAGCCTACTGGAGCGGGGGCGGTCCCCTTAAATAGGGGGCGGTCCCCTTAATTATTAAGGGGGCCGCCTAGCAAAATTAAGGGGGCCACCCCTACTGAACGTTGGCCAATTTTGTCCTTTTGTGGGGAAGGTTTTTCTGGAACATTTTAACTGATTTTGGTTAAAAATTTGAATTCATATTTTTATAAAAGATTAAACATTTTTATTTAATACCAAAAATGTTTTTCAAAAATATATAAAATGTTTTTGATGTTTTATAAAAAATCTAGTTATTAAGAAAATGTTCCTTTGATCATATAATGCATTAAGCATTAGTTCATTCATACCTTAAGTGATTTTAGTTGTAGAAGTGAATATTTACAACTAAGTACTTGTTTAATTTATAAGTTTATGTTTTAATGAGTTTACATTTTGTGATCATCAAAACATAGAGATATGAATAAATATTGGTAATGTTTTTAGGCATTTATTTATGTCAACAATCTCCCCCTTTTTGATGATTACAAAACCTAAACTCATTAAATCCAAAAGGTTATTTTTGGACAAGTATTTAGTGAGTTTATATTCACTTCTCCCCCTTTTTGTAGAATCAAAAAGGTTATGCCGACAAATTTTAGAGACAAAATTTGTCGGAACGAGAACTCCCCTTTGATGTGTGCTCCCCCTCGTTTGAGGGCACCAAGGAATCGATATATGGAATACTTGCAAGAAAATATTAGAAGCACAAGCATATATATAGCAAAAATAAGCATGCATATAAAGACATTCATTAAAAATGTTGTGTATAAATACACAACCATCCAAAATTATATTCAATCCTACATTAGCTAGTAAGTAATGCAATCTACATAATCATTCTAGGAGTACATGATCTTCCATGGGGCTTGCACACAAAATGGTTTGAAAAATTATTTTTGATTAAGCATTGCATATGCTTAATTTGGTGAGAATGAAGGTGGTGGTAGTGTAGTGGGTGAAAATGGTGGAGGTTGTGGTGGGGGTTGGTTGTTAAGCATGTGTTCAAGGGATGAAAACATGTAGTGTATCTCATCTCTAAGACCAAAGATGATGGTTTGGTTGTGGGTGTGGTGGTATTGGTGATGATGAGAAATGAGCATCAAGAAGTGTTAATGGTGATATGGAAATGACAAGTTGGGTGAATGGAGGTTCTTGAGTAGGAGGTGGAGTTGATGCTCTTGATGGTGGTGATGAAAGGTGTGAGTTGATGTAGTTATTGATGGATGAAAGGGTGTTTTTGATGGTGCATTTGGTGCACTTGGGGATTAACATTGAGGTGGTGGTGATGGAGTTTTGGTGTCTTAGAGATGATTTTGGTGATAGCATGGTGAATGAAAATGGGTGTTTGATGGAGGTGATGGTTGATTTAGGTAAGGTTTGGGCTAGATAAAAGGGGTCGCAAGATGCAAAAGAAAACAGTAAATTTTACTGCCCAGATGGCCGGTCCCCTTAATTGTAGGCCGGCTCCCTTAAAATTAAGGGGACCGCCTAGGGAATTAAGGGGGCCGCCCATCTGGTGTTTTCCCAGGCGACCAAATTTGAAAAATTTCCAGAAAAGGGTCATTTTTAGGGTGTTTTTGCAGCAAGCTCCATTTGAATCATGTACATCAAGAATGATTAAATAGTGACATAAACATGTTAATTACGCATGCATACATTTAAAACATATTATGGAATAAGCATGTTATTAATCATCAAGCATGTATATATATATCATGATATCAAGTATACAAGCAATAAGCATAACAATCATATATTAAAGACAAGAAATAAAGCATTCATTATTTGAAAATAATTATGTTAAAAACATAATTATTGATACAACACATATTTTGCTTATAGCATGCAATAAGTAGAAAATTTTAAATTGCCTAAGAGATCCATTGGACTTGCTTGAGACATGAAAACTTGGATTATTTTGGATGGATGATGGTAAAGAGGGGGTAAAAAAAATTGGATTAATGGGGTTGTAAGTTTGGGTGTATGGATGTTGGAGAGAGTGTTGATGGAGGAATTGGAGGTGGAGAGCTTGGACTTGACCATGTTGAATGAGGGTTTTGATGTTGTTCAAGTGGTGGTGTTGGATTAGATCTAGTGAGAAGATACTCAATCCAAGTGAGACGCTCATTTAAGGTGATGGTTTGATTTTGGAGAAAGATGCAACAAGGACTATTGTTGACATGTTTCTCAATTTGACTCGAGTGATGTGGTGATGATGGTAATGATGGTGAGATGGATGGTGATGATGGTAATGATGGTTTGATTTTGGAGAAAGATGCAACAAGGACAATTGTTGACATGTTTCTCAGTTTGACTCAAGTGATGTGGTGATGATGGTAATGATGGTGAGATGGATGGTGATGATGGTAATGATGGTTTGATTTTGGGGAAAGATGCAACAAGGACAATTGTTGACATGTTTCTCAGTTTGACTCAAGTGATGTGGTGATGATGGTAATGATGGTGATATGGATGGTGATGGGTTTAAGTTGCTTTGAGCAAGGTGCAAAGCAAGGAGAGCATTAATCTCATGGGCTTCCTTGAGTTCTTCAATGAACTTCAAGTGTTGAGTGGAAGGTGATGATGATGGAGAGTGGTTGTTATTTGGTGGAAGTGGTGGTGACACTTTTGGTGGTGGAGACATTTGTGAACTTGGGTAATTATGAGTGAATGAAGGTGGACATATGGATGATTGGTTATGTGTGTGAAAGGGTTCATTAGGATGAGGTTTAGGTGTTGGTTGAGTTTGAACAACATCATTTGTTGGGTTATGGCAAATGTCAAGCTTCCTCCTCCAAATGGGTATTTATGGTGTAGTGATGATGTGATTGTGGAAGGTAAATTTTGGAGGGTGGTTTGTGACAAAATGTGTTTGTGAATTTTGGGAGGTATAGGATAAAATGGGCTTAAAAATAGAAAAAGGGAGCAGCACCTTCGACCATCAGATGGCCGGTCCCTTAAATATTAAGGGGGCCGCCTAATGAATTAAGGGGGCCGCCCATCTGCTGATTTCCAGGTTACTGGAAATGGGTTTTTGGCAGAAAATTGTTGAAAGGGTTGTGTTTTTGGGTTTAGTTTCAAGCAAGTCCAACTTCTTTTGAGGCAATTTAGGATTTAATAACTTATGTATGCTAAGCATATTCATTAGACATTATTATCTAGCATGCAAACAACTCATTTAGCATGTAACATATATATGTTAGACAAGAAAACACTACATAGCACCAAGTAATTCATAGAATCATATTTAGGAAGATTAATAAGCTAGTTAAATAATCCTAATGAATATCTATGTGCATGGGAATGTAGAGTTGTGATAGCATGGACTTCTAGACTTGTACCAAGTGAGGTCTTAGTGAATAAATTATGGTTATTTTCAAATTTAGTTCACTTATAAATGTCATATACATAAATATAGATGACAGATATGAGATCACCATGCATGATTTAAAGAAATGTTTTTGGCATTATTCAACAATGTTTGAAAGTGGGTTTTTATGTGGATGTGAAAAATATTTTAATGAAATAGTTTTGGTTTTATTTCAAAATGTTTTTATGAGGAAAGAAAACATATTTTTCCAATCTTTGGTTTTGATAAACACGTAATTATGGACACAAGTTTGGAAGAAATGTAGGATGGTGAAACATGTAAAATAGAAATGTGTCATAATCTTTTGAAAAATTATTTTTCCAAAATGTGAAGTTTTTGCAAATTTAAAAATAAGTCCCATTAATTATAGGTTTAAAAAAAATAATGGTTTATGAAAGATCTCATGCTCAAGTCTATTGTCACATGCTACCTCTTTCTACATATCCTATGACATTTACGCATGTATTATGACTAAATACAAAAATACATCATGTCAGAGTAGTTAGAGAAAAAACAAAAGCTATTATAATGACAATGCATTCAACTAAACAAATAATTACGAATGCATGCAGTCAAATCACATAGGAGCAAGTAAACATCTAGAAATTTTATATATGCAGGATGACATACATCTAGGAATGAAAAGCTTTAGTGAAAAGCAAAGTTCATAACAGTAAACTATTGTTAGGTATATTTAGGAAGAATAATGTATTCAAGTTGGAGAATGAGTATGAGACTATTACTAGTGGTGCTCAATTCAGGCTAAACACGACCGTTTTTACGGGTTACACACACCCAACTTCTCACATAGAAGCAATTCAACCGTTAGGTCAAATTGAGTTTCTAGTCAATAGATTCTCCAGCAGTCATTCTCTTTTTAGAAGAAATTAAGTTCCTAAATTTACCTATCGAAGAGTACCAAATATGAAGATTGCTTGGTTTACTAATACTTAGGGGGGCTAACTAAAGAGTTTCTAGTTCATTAAGCCACAGAATGAATATAACTAAAGTGTAAAGGCAAGGCAACCTATCATACTAAGCGTATCCTAAGGCATTAATAAGATTATATGCATGAAGTAATTACTTATGAAATTTAAAAAGAGAACTTACCTCACGTCCTAGCTTTTCTTCGTAATGTCTCAGATGATGATCGACGTGTGAATGATAGGTGAGTCGGATAATGATCTTCTCCTTCGTCTGTGTCACTCCATGATCTTGGATTGAGTTCACTTTTGAGTTGATTCATGTAGTCTTCGTCGCTAACACCTACATTAAAAACATTTGAACTAGTAGCACATGTATCTATTTTATCTACATGTTTATCTATTAAATTTTCTAAGATAACTAATTCATGTACAAGATCAAAATCCTTATATTTGGCTTGACATTTTTCTTGATGAAAGTTTAAGAAATTTTTCCAAATATCATTTGCCGTTTTATAGAAGAATATTCTTTCATATTCAACTTTCGGCAAGGTTTTATAAATAATTATTTTAGCTTTATTATTTATTTCATTCTTCGTTTTCAAATAATCAATTTGACTTTCAAAATCCGTTTTTGTTTGATTTTCAAAATCAGTTTTTGTTTAACTTACAAAATATGTTTTTGTTTAACTTTCAAAATATGTTTTTGTTTGACTTTCAAAATCACCAATCGAAATGACATGCCAAAGATCTAGATCAATTGATTTCACATAAGTTTCAAATTTATTTTTCCATTCAAGAAAAGTATAGTTTTCAAATAGTGGTGGTTTTAGAAAAGATTCCCCTTCTAGATATTTTTCGAATTCCATAGATCGATTCAAGTTTTAAAATACAGTATATTTTAAATATCTTGATTGACGTGGCTCTTGATACCAATTGTGGAAAACTAGAAGGGGGGGTTGAATAGTTTTACGTCTTTTTAATTTTTTATAAAAACTTTGTTTTATACTTTTAAAAAAACTTTAGATTCTAGTTTGTTATGAAAAATAAAACTTAAATCTTATTATTAGTTATATATGTATTCTTTTAAATTGATTGTAAAAGTTTTGGTTTCTTGAATGGATTTTCAATTTGATCTTTATGTGAAGTCGACCTCTAATTAATACTAGCAATTATATAAGCCTATGTGTATGAAAGTAATGACGATGCAAGTAAAGAAATAAATAAGGTATGGAAAGATCTAACCGAGACACGAGAGATTTATAGTGGTTCGGCTACAAGGACACCTTCCTTGCCCTACTCCACTCCCCGAGCACACCTTGCTCGAGAGTTTTCTTCACAACTTCAATAAGCTCCCTTATGGCGGAGAAAACCGTACACAACTTTGGCTTACACGGGTTTAACGACACAAAGCTAAATGTCGAGTTCTAATCGTAGCTAGAACCAATCTCACGACTTCACAACACAACATCTTCACAACTTATTCACGACTACTTCACAACGGCTTCACGACTGCTTCACGACTTCTTCACGACTTCAACACGACCGCTACACAACCTCTATGATGCGGCTTCACGACTTCAACACTATGTCTTCATGACTAAGACTTCACGACTTCAACATGACCGCTACACAACCTCTATGCTACGGCTTCACGACTTCAACACTAGGACTTCACGACTAGGACTTCACGGCTTCAACACGACCGCTACACAACTTCTATGCTACGGCTTCACGACTTCAACACAAGGACTTCACGTCTTCTAAGCTACGGCTTCACAACTTCTACACCACGGGTTCACGACATCTACACAACGGCTTCACGACTTCTACACAACGGCTTCACGACTTCTACACTTTGACCTCACAACTTCTATACCACAACTACTTATACAACATCTTCACTACTTACACACAACACTAATCTACAACACACACCTTACATACAAATGAATGAATGATTTACAAACTTTGTTAAACACACAACTTAAGTAACAAAATGATACTAAGTTGTAATACTTCTAATCTTGATTGATAGAAGTATTCTTCTTTTGCACTTGGATGGTGGAAGCTTGGATCACTTGGAAACCAATGCTTAAGATTACATGATCAAAGGTTTATTTAAGATATGAAATGAGATCTACAACAGAAAGTTTTAGTGCAAAAGGGTGAGTAAAAATCCAGGGGAAGGCTGGTATTTATAGGGAAAAATCTGGACAGCTGGAGCCTACTGGAGCGGGGGCGGTCCCCTTAAATAGGGGGCGGTCCCCTTAATTATTAAGGGGGCCACCCCTACTGAACGTTGGCCAATTTTGTCCTTTTGTGGGGAAGGTTTTTCTGGAACATTTTAACTGATTTTGGTTAAAAATTTGAATTCATATTTTTATAAAAGATTAAACATTTTTATTTAATACCAAAAATGTTTTTCAAAAATATATAAAATGTTTTTGATGTTTTATAAAAAATCTAGTTATTAAGAAAATGTTCCTTTGATCATATAATGCATTAAGCATTAGTTCATTCATACCTTAAGTGATTTTAGTTGTAGAAGTGAATATTTACAACTAAGTACTTGTTTAATTTATAAGTTTATGTTTTAATGAGTTTACATTTTGTGATCATCAAAACATAGAGATATGAATAAATATTGATAATGTTTTTAGGCATTTATTTATGTCAACATACACCATACTACACAGTCCGGTCTTTGGGTTCATTTACAGAAGTACAACGGATTTCCACCGTTTCATGCCGTTCAATGAAATTCATAAGTTCTGTGACGATACCTTAAAGAGTGTTCGTGATGGGTTAGCTAATCGGGTTCGAGATTCAGCGTTAGGAAAATCAAGAAGATGGAATTCTAATGAGGTGCGACAAGTTAAGGAGTTTATTCGGAAGATTGAAGAAAGGTTATATCATCGTGATCAGATAAGGAGGTTAGAAAGTTATGTTGGGGGTCGTCCACCCTTCGCTATCAGACTATTTCAGAGGACAGACCCAGTATTCTCAACTTTTGGCAGAGGCGGTTGATGTAAGAATCTATTCTCATATTACATAATTCTTATTTCATTATTCTTATATCATTATTCTTTCCATATTGGCCTGTGCATTACGGCTTGTGCACACATAACAGTGTACAACCCGGACCTCAAAGAAAGGACCCTGAGGTATGCTTCAGTGCCTCAATCCTGAAAAAGGAGCGAAAGCTTCTTACTTATGAGCAGAATTAAAACCAGAATGTTTTCTAAAGTTTTTTCAAACATTCTGCTTATAAGGACAAGTATTCCCTTGTTAAGGGGGAGTATTTGAAAAATATAATCTTTGTTCAGAAATATATAAATGTTCTTGAAAATCTTCCCTAAAACTCAAAAACAGCATATTTTAATCATAAACGTTTTTCAAAAACATCATGAGTATGCTATTTTTGAGGGGGAGAAGTAAAAGATGATTAAAATATGATGTCTCATTTGCTGGAATCTCTTATGCTCAAACTCAGAATTTGTTAGGAATATAAATATTCATATGAAGGTTCGGTCACCCCGAGTATCTAATTAGCATTTATATAGCTCTTAGGCTTATATATATTCGTTTAGTATTATTAGTAATATTAGTATTAACTTAGTCTTATTTATATTTGTGGAGTGGGTCGGGGATTTCCCCACTGTCAGCTCACTCCACAGCCCACTAGGGGCACCAAATAGTAGTAAGTATATAAAGCCCTTCCCACACAAGGGAAGGGTGGAACTCTTGTCACAATTTCACACACTTAATCTAATTGATACAAGTTTTCTCCCAACTCTCTCTCTCTAGTTCATCTCATCTACCATGGATCTAATCTTCCATGAATCAAGACCACCCGAATCATCCACACAATCAAGAAGGATATTTCCTACAATTGGTATCAAGAGCCATGGTTAGGTCCGATTGATTGTGTGTGCCTAGATTTGTGGTCTCTATTTTATGTATGGTTCGAACAAATGTTTTTTCTCTCAAACTGTTTGCATCTATTTTTGCTTGTTGGAATCATTTCATATCGTGGGTGGGCCTTAACAGCTGCTACTAGTTTTGGATTCACATGTTGGGTATATTTTTTGTTTGTTAAAATCATTTCATACGATTTGTATTCACATGTTGGAATCCACTTTTGTATTCAAAAGTTAGTCAAGTGTTGAGATCCGATTTGAATTAACACACATGTGGGCTTCCAACGTTTTTTCTTTTTTCTTGCTGCTTATTTGTTCTGTGTCAAATCATGAACTCGTTTTGGATCTTTGTGGACTATAGAAGGTCGTTTGCTGCTTATTTGTTTCAAACGCAGTTTTAAGATCTGTCGTTAACGGGTTCATTTTTGTGTTTGCGGCTTATTTGTGGATTAACGATTGGGTTTATAAGCTATGTGTTGGATAGGTTTGTGTAAAAGTTTGGTGTTTGGGATTGTTCTTGGATGCGGTTTGTGTCCTATGGGATTGGTGTTTGGCTGGTAGCCTAAAGTGGTATAAAAACAAAAGGGTGAAAGTGACAGCTTTGACTGGTCAAACATGCGGTTTGTCTAAGACGCGGTTTGTCTCTATGATGATAGACGCGGTTTGTCTATTTAATCACAAACGCGGTTTTTCTGTTTAATCATGAACGCGGTTTGTCTGTTAAACCACGAACGCGGTTTGTCTGTTTAACCATGAACGCGGTTTGACTGTATAATCACGTACGCAGTTTGTCTGAATGCTCATCGACGCAGTTTGTCTATCTGCTCATCGACGCGGTTTGTCTACCATTTCATCGACGCGGTTTGTCTGTCACTCGGTCAAATGGTCAAACTATCTACTTTGGTCAACGTATTATCAAATATCAAAATGAATGAAGATGAAGCTGAAGACCATACCACTACGAACACAACCATTGACAGACTCAGTCTAACTTCGGTCAAACACAACCATTAATTAACTTTAACCTACCTCTGTTCCACTACATCATCAGTCCAAGATTAAAACAAAGTGAAAATGACCAGCTACCACAAACCGAATTACTACACGTATCTATTTCACTACACCAAGTTCACTATCTATTTTAATCCTAAATCTTACTCAGTACCATTTCCACTTCCACACTACTCAAACCGAAAAGAACAATAAAACAAACAAGATCTCAGTTTCTTTTGTTCGTGGCGTATGATATAATTCAAGATCTTTAAAAGATCCAACACACGAAATAAGAAATCATCATCAATCACTATTGAAGCTTTGCTTCCTTTTTTTTATCTACGAATTTAAAGAAGACAATAACTATCATGTTATCATCTTTCTTTGATTCGCTCAAGACCAAACAACATAAAGAAACTAAAATCATTAATTAATCCTACCTTAGACCTCTTTCACGAGACCTTGAGACCTTGTACTGAGATCGAACAATTATCATTTAACCTTGAATGACGTCTGGTGGTCGTGTGGGGTGTTGGTGTTTGCATTTGTTGTTTGTATCTGTGATGTTGATGGAGAGATAAGTTGGATTGATTGACTGCGTTAATTATATGATTTGGGTTTGCCTGATTTGGGATTAGGATTTGATGAGATAGGAGAGTGAAAGGGGCGGATGTCATAAGTGTGATTAGGGTTTGATGTATTATTGGTGGTTGATCATTCGAGTGTAACTGATGATGATCGGTGATGGTATCAAGATGATGGGGGCGGATTAGTTTATGGTGTAACATGAGATTAGGGTTAAGTGTTATGGAAGGCATTTATATAATCCTAAATCTTAGGGATACAAATGTCTGGGTGTGTTCTAATTCATTGGGCTGGACCACGAAATTTTTTTTGGGCTGTTGACATATGTTTAAACAAAACATTGGACGTTGAATGGGTCTTATCCATAATTTACAAAGAGTGTTAATTGGGGCGTATAGTGGATTATTCAGTATTTATAGTCACTATGCTACAATTAAAGTATCTTGTGATATGTGTTGTCCTAAGTTACGCCAAAAGTGGACTTGGACTTTGGACAACTAATGCTTACGGGGTTTGACTTTTTCATGGGCATGCATGTTACACGGCTAATGTTTTTCAATGAAGGTCAACGTGATCTCAAAGTTGTGAATTTGGCAGCATTGTCCTATTGGTGTCCACAATCTGAGTGAACCTCAATTTAATCTTTGCAATTTGAGTTATAGGTGACAAATAACAATTTGTTTAAATTGCGATTTGTCAAGTTGCGTTTTGACTTGTTGCGACTTGACTGATAGCAATCTGACCAATTGCGATTTGACATTGCGAGTTGACACTTGCGATTTGACTAATTGTGATTTGGTTGATTGCAATCGGATTTGTTGCAAGTTGACAACCTGTGACTTGACTTGTTGCGATCTGATCAAGTTGTGATTTGACTTCTTTGACTTGAAGTTTAAAGATTAGTATTGCAATTCACTCTTAGTTGCTCTTGTTGATTTCACGGTTTCTCTTGTTGATTTTAGAAAATCCCGCGAAAGATTCGATTTCTCGGTTTAAATCACAAGAGCTATAAAATCCCGTGAAATTAATATTGGACAAGTAGGCTGGACTTGGATGTAGACATAATGAAACTTACGGGGTTTGACTAATTTTTTTGGGATAAGTTTGTGCTTCAAGATCGGCGGGAATTGGGAAATTATGGTAACTTGATTGGTTTGTTAATTCACGGGTTGGTGTACTTAGTGTCACAAACATCTCGGGGTGGATGGATGCATGATGTTTGATGACCCTTGCTCGAGCGTATTTAAGGTGATTAGACTTGGATGTTCAAGAAGTGGATATATACAATAAAGGATGGAAGGTTGGGTATATATCACTACCTATATTTAAAGGAGTTACGTTGTTGTGCTCAATATAGGTTCTAAATCATAATTTAGTGCAAGTTTAAGTCGCGGACTTGTTCTTTATCAAGCTTCATCAAGTGATTGTTGTTTCTCAAGCTTCTAATGGGATTGTTGTTCAAGATCTTCTCAAGAGGTAGTCAGGCTTAAAGACAAGAGGTGATTTGTTTGGAGACATGTTTTAACCTTTTACTCACTTTAAAGTCATATGCATTTCATCAAGCGGTTTTGGCATATTACGAGCTTCAATGAATTGTTAATCTACTAAACCATTGATGATGAGGAAAGCAAGGGGTTACTACAAGAGAGTCTTAATCACCATCTTCGTTGCAGTAGTTTCATTTGTCTCTTTCCATGTTTTGTGCCTGACAAATTCACAAACGTCACGGACTCTCAGCTTTGGCAAAAAGGTCATTTCATGTCCTTTTTGAGGGGGAGAATTATCGCAAGTTTCCTAGAAGTTCCGTCTCCAGCGATGTGAATTTTAGCGGTTCCGGTTACAGCGGGTCAGATCGTAGCGATTCAGGATTCAGTGGTTCAGTCTACAGCAGTTTGATACTTACTGTTGTGCAGTTAGTTCTTGAATTTATTTCTCAGATAAATCTCAAGAACTGTAAAATCCTGT
The DNA here is from genome assembly GCA_021014915.2 of Artemisia tridentata subsp. tridentata. NCBI lineage: Eukaryota > Viridiplantae > Streptophyta > Magnoliopsida > Asterales > Asteraceae > Artemisia > Artemisia tridentata. The sequence goes on from CP139504.1 coordinate 133,800,476, forward strand.
ACACAGTACGACAACTATTCCACATCCAAGTAGCTGGGTCAGACAGCTTTGTTTGATAGGACTGACTATGAGTCATGGGCACTTCTAAGAACTAGCGCATGTTTCTTCTCTTTTTGGCTAGTCAACAGCACAAGATGATCACGAAGTTAATCAGGTATTCTTTATTTGTGATTGAAGTTGAATTTCACGAAGGCGTCTACTTATTTTATCTTGAAGTCAGGGTTGGTTGGATGCATGACCTTCAATGATAACTTGCTCGTGCTTGAAATTTAAGTTGAAGACTTGGGTTATCTAGTTACCAGTTGTCGGGGTAACTATCACTTAAGAGTTATTGGAGTACTCAGTGTCACACGTTAATGACGTTGTCGATAATCGCAAGAGGTGTTAATGTCTCATACTTTGGTTGGGTATTAAGCACTTAGAGATTTGCTTGGAGCATTAATTCTCTACACCATTCTTCCAACATTAGTGCAAGCTTAAGTAACAAATTTGGGGACTTCCACTTCAGTTTTTCAGTATTGGTATATCGGGTTTTCTTCATCAAGTGGTCATTAATCTGTGTACGAGGTTGGTTAGTTGGACAAAGGTGTAAAAAGTTGTGATGTGATCTGTAATTCTTCACAAGATATTCTTTACCCAAACTGATGTTCACCAAAAATCAGAATCAGTCATGCCACATTCAATCTGTTACTGCCTCACGGTTTCTTCTTGGTTTTGTAAAATCCCGCGAAAGAACTTATTTCTCGGTTTAAATCATAGATTTGTAAAATCCCGTGATAATGGACTATGCGCTCTTAACCATGATCGGGTTAAAACCATTATCAATGTTCAGTTAATGCATCATGAAGGACTTGATCGGGGCATTTAAACGACCACAAGGTGACTACGGCGTGAATTCATTATTATTTATTTGAGGCTGAAGTGAAATTTCATGGGTGCGTGTACTTAGTATCTGAAGATATCGGGGAGGTTGGATGAAGATTCTTCGAGATCCTTGTTCGAGCTTTCAATACAATGACGAGGACTTGGATATCTAGTTATTTTGTCTTTCTCTCTATTTACAAAATAACTATCACTTTAAGGAGTCACGTTGTAGTGCTCAGTGTCACACGAAGTTGTGGATATCCAAGAGGTGATGTACGTCTTATACTTGATGGTTGGTTGGTTGAAGAGTATAGAGTACTTAGGGATTCGATGTTGCACGAAGTCTCTACACCGCTCTTTGTCACGCATTAGTACAAGTTTAAGTAACAAGTTCGGGTTATATTACTTCAGTATCAAGTTCATCATATTGGGTTTTCTCCATCAGTGGTCACTTCATCAAGCCGACAGAATGATAATGGGGTTGGTAACGAGTTAGATGAGAGAAGGAGTAAAGAGAGAGTTATGACGTCTGTACACTTCAGTGCAGGCCTCGTTCTTCATCTAATGACGTCTGTACACATCAGTGCAGGCCTCGCTCTTCATCATAATGACGTCTGTACACATCAGTTCAGGCCTCGTTCATCAAAGAAAAGAAAAGTGTACGCTTGAGTGCACTTTATCTTCAAAAGAAGAGGAATCTTCTTGTTTATGGCCATTCTCATCAACAAGATTCATGCTCTTTCCGTGCTTATTCAGTCTTCAAGTGGATCGGCGTATATTGGAGTATATTTTTATTCACATATTCAACCAAAAATTGCAGTTGACAGGCATATGCAATTTTTGAGGGGGGGAAAGGGTGAATAAACAACATGTCAGTCGTCAAGAACCGTCAAGTGGAGCTACTTACCGTTGATGGTATTCATATTCACTAGTTCAATCATCAAAAATTGCAGTTGGCAGGCATATGCAATTTTTGATGGGGGGAAAGGGTGAATATGATTCTACATGTTGATTGATGATTGAGAAATGGTCATACGACTCCTGAATACGTCAGTTCAGGAGTCGTGCAAACCATGTTTCTCTAACACTACTTCTTCCGTCTATCAAGGTGATGAAGAACATGGTCATGGAATGCTAATCTACATAGTCTCACGGGCTGGTTCAATCAGCAACAAAGGGTTTCTAGTCAATGCTTCATGTATACGTCATTAGGCTACATGTACACATCATGATGATGATTCCGATTAATCGTAACCATCATGGGGGAGAGAAATGTGTACACCAAGGACGCACAACAGGTTCACATGATCGGGCGTAATCATATATTCCGGTGTTGAGAACCGTAGAGATGATCAGTGGTTCAACTTGTTACCTTGGTATTTACGTTTCACTGTTACGTCATGGGCTGATTAATCGTAACCATCAGGGGAGAGAGAATGTGTACATCAAGGACGCACAACAGGTTCACATGATCAGGGCTTAACATCCAAGGATGGATACATACTATAGATGATCAGTGGTTCAACTTGTTACTTTGGTGTTATACTTAAGACTGAAGAAGGTCGAGTCGTCAGTCTACTCTTCATTCTCTGTTGGGTGTTATCATCTCATGTGTATGTTGCGGGCTGATGGGTTATATGTAAGGTTACTGGAAGGCAGTTAGTGAGATGAAGATGATTGGTATTCTGTTCCTCCACATTGGGCAATCTTGAAGAAGGTCGAGTCCTCAGTCTTCTCTACATTCAAAAATGTTGAGCTCTTTTCTTACAACTTGATATTTAACTTAATCCCATGACAGTTCTTGTTTGATGAGTTGTGGAGTTAAGTTAGGTTCAAGTTGTTCTGTAGTTTAAGGTTAGGTCCAACTTGATTTTAACCTAATCTCATGACAGTTCTTGTTTGATGAGTTGTGAGGTTAAGCTGAAATCAAGTTGTTACTGGGCTTAAATTTATGGTTTAGCTTAACCTCATGACAGTTCTTGTTTGATGAGTTGTGGGGTTAAGCTAGATTTCAGTTGAGGCTCAACTTAAACTATCGAAAAGATGCCTAAGGTTTTTGTCGGCGTTACTCAAAGACGAGAGTGTTAGAAGACTATAGACGGCGTGCATTTGGTTATCAAAAGACTTCTTCATATTATGGGCGTTCATCCAAAGTCTTCTTCCTATTATGGGTGTTCATCAGAAAGGTTGTCAGATTGGGGGAGAGCACTAATTAGGGGAGAGTGAAAAGCCAGAATCATTCCCTGATTGAAAGTGCTCACATTGCTCTTCAGCAAGTCAAGTGATGAATGCGGTGAAGATTCAGAATGCTGAGGAGTAATGGTTTCTGGTTCGTATCCTTGTACATATATACTTATTCATATTTTATACCATCTTGTAAATAGATATATAGAAATCCTGCTAATTGTAAATAGAGAAACGTAAAACCAGAAAAACCATAAAAATTGAAAAATAGAAAATACCAAAAATAGTTTCACCTAGGCATGTCTTCTGTTTATCGATAACATTTACAGACTTAGAAATGTCATTCAATAATGGCACGGGTCTTTAAATGAAGCTCGAGCAGAAGTTAAAATTGGGTTGTTAAAACATGTCTTAATGGCTTGCTATTACTTTAGATAGCAACCCGCGCTTCATATTGGGGAAAGCACGTCGCCAAAAAGACGGCTGTTCCTCCAACTGGGTGATGTTCACCTGGGCATGGATTACTTCATATCCATGTTTCCTGATTTGATGTACGTTTTAGTGCATCATTTCTTGTAAAAGAAGAGAAATCTTCTTAGTATAACAAATAGTTTTCATTCTATGATTCTTCTGAAAATTATTTGTGAGACACTTGGTGAATATGTGTTGTATGAAATTTGTTTATACTTGGATTATGCATAAAATTTGTCACTCAATCAACGACTACAAAACCTCATGACAGTTCTTGTTTGATGAGTTGTGGGGTTAAGCTTGATTTTAGTTGAGACTCAACTAGAATACGGGTCATTGATTGAGGGGGAGAGTGAATTCAAATTTTATATCATCAAACGGGTTTCTTGATTAATTCATGACTCTTAGAAAAGGTTTTGCAGTTAATGGGGTATTAGTTGAAGAGGATATTGCTTAAATATATCAAATGACCAAGTGTGTTAGTTGCTAGAAAGTTTAGGACATTATGTGCAATTTACTTGTAGTATCCTAGCTTCATATAACTAGAAGGTTCATTTGTATCTCTTTGGAATCCTCGTTTAATCCCCTAGATACATTAAAACTCAAAATCTGAAAGAAGTTAGAAAACCCGATGTGTTTGATGTTCTTGAATGCTCCACTGACATTTGTATGAACTAAGTGAATGAGTTTCAAATGTTGTTTGTCTCTGCTGCTTAATTGTTGTTGATATTGTGCATATGTTCTCAGGATTCGCTTAGGTAGATTGCTATTATGTTAGAATCATGTTCCTAAGATCCTGAATTAAATATTGAAATCTGTGTGAATTGCCATCTTCATGATTGCTAATTGCTCTTCATGCTAGATAGTGGTTTGACGTAGTTCCTGATTGGGGTTTGATTATAAGATGAACTTGGTATTATTATGTGGCAAGCTGCTGAAGGGTAGCTATTAAGGAATAGTGTATCTGTATGCATGTATATCTGTGTTGATATTCTTATGCAGATTCCATAGCCAAAATGAATGTGCCAGTTCCCATTCTAACCATTTAATCAGACGTTCAAATTCTATTGATTGGCTCGGAATTTACCACGACAACAACATCGGTAACAACAACAACAACAACACCTTCACCTCCACCACCATCATTTCAACAAAGAAGTACTTACTCGGATCTCGCCAAGAGGGGATCGACAATACTTGAGAAGATTTGTTGGTGGATGGATGATTGATGTTGACCACTGACTCACTCAGAAAAGCGGGTGATTACATCGTTTGCGCAAAAAGGTCAAACTCATATGTGTCATAATAATCAAATGTGCAAAATAAGCAGTGAATCTCCCTCTTAGATTAAGGGGGAGCATAGTATGTTCTCATCATCAGAATATATTAAATCGGACACATTTTTCTCCCACATTTTCTAACTTATTTAAATCAATTGGGATCACAAATCTCAAAAGGTTTGAAATTTTTGATCGGGGGAGAGAATGTGATTTAAATATGAAACCTGATGAAAATGTGATGCTTTGGACTTAAACGTTAGGCTCTCCCATATGTGCTAAACTCTTTCGTATATCGATGCACATATTGAGGGGGAGCGAATGGACAAAAAGGATTTGGCATAGCATGAGATCGTGACTCAGACTTAACCAATGAATTGACGAAACCTATATTGTCATTGATCGAAAGGACATATCCTGGCCGGGTAATAATTTCAAGCTGGTCTAACCAGTGATGTAAGCGTGTCTCGAAAAGGATGTGTCTGAGTAGAGTGTACCGTTTCGAGAAACTTTCTGTGGACTTGACCAGGCCGGGTAATAATTTCAAGCTAGTCTAACTAGTGATGTAAGCGTGTCTCGAATCGGTCATGTTCACTGAAAGTTGATCAATTCAAAAAAATGCGAGCTCTACCTAACATGTGCAAATTTATAAAACAATCAACCGAGCACATGTTGAGGGGGAGCATTTGAAAAATATAAAACTCTCAAGTGTTTGCAAAAATGTGTTTCAGAATCATGAACACTTTGAGAGATTTTTCAAAGATTTGGTTTATGGCAATCGTGGAAGTACACCAAAGACCGACCATTTTAATTAATGCATGGAGTTATAAGGATGGTTAGGTTAGGCTCAAGTTCCCACGATCCCGCCAGAGACGGAGGGATCTACCCAGGGACAATCCAATAGTTAGTGTAGAAGTCCTTAGGTATGATTAAAAAGGAGAAAAGTGTGATTAAGGGAAGAGTGCCGACTGAGATGGAGCTAACACTGGAATTAACCCAACAAGGTGTTAGTTATGAAGTCTCGGTAAGCACTGAAGGGGTTGAAGAATGAAAAAGAATTGTAAAGATAAAGGGTGAAAAGAAATAGCCCTCCTTACAACTTAGGCAGAAACCGGGTCAATACATATGCTGTCAGAATCACTTAGTTGATTGCTGGCATTGAAGACAAAGTATCATGGACCCAGTGATACGCTGCACAACCCTCCCTAGCCACTCAAGGTCCCTCAAAGGATTCTTGTTTCAATTGTCACGGAGTTAAATACATTTCTATCGTCTCTCTCACTCCGAGTTAGATGATATTGAAAAGGTGGCAGTTCTCTCCAGCCTCCGCTCACTAAATCAAAACGCACTATCGAGTCTAGAGCCACGAGATGCATAATAAGATCTCATAGGGACACGAATTATTTCTACACTGGTGGTTCAACATTAAGGACACCAGTTGTAAACTCATGAGTCCTACGCAGATCTTAGCAATCTGCCAGAACATTTATGAGAGAATTTACAAATGTAATTCTCAATGATTGAATGGAAATTCCTGCCAGGGTCAACATCAAGCAGCCCTGAAAGCAGGTCACTTCGGTAATTCTTTATGGATTACGCTTAGTGGTCACGGCGGTTTCTAACGGTCTACAGTCGTGGAGTGATCTCCAGCGACTCACCTAATCGTTGATGTGCTACGGTTCGATCTTAAAAAGCCCTCTGTGGGTTTTCGATTAGGAACGGTCTTGGTAAGGATTAGAGAGAGTTTTCACACTATGCTGTTAACAATCTCGAAGTCCGAACTTGTAAGTACCAGACGTTTTATTGCTAACTGTCGTATGCAGGAACATCTGGCGGTTGATGCTGATTGCTGTTGCAGCTGTTTGCGGTTGTAGCTGATTGAGGTTGCAGCTGAATGCGGTTGTAACTGGTTGCAGAAAAGATGCCAATCCTCTACCACATGTTCACACTACATCATCATTGTAACTCAACAATGTCATGATCAACCTAAAAGACCTTTAACACGGCTTCTGCAAACTCTGATGCTAAAGATCATGACACCAAATAGTGTGAGCATGTCGGCTCAAAGATTTACACATCACGTGGAGACATACTACTGAAAGATGGCTTGAAGACACATGTTGGATGATATTTTCGAAGAATACTCAAAATCATCCAAGACAAAGGAAAGGCCATCAAAAGTTCACTGCTGAAAGCACAAAGATACATGACTTTGAAGAATCAAAGACTACGAGCTATAAAGACAAGTTCAGAAGAAAGAATGCTAGAATTCAAATTATTATTTCCGGGGTGACCTCCCTTAGGGGGAGATTGTTAGGAATATAAATATTCATATGAAGGTTCGGTCACCCCGAGTATCTAATTAGCATTTATATAGCTCGTAGGCTTATATATATTCATTTAGTATTATTAGTAATATTAGTATTATCTTAGTCGTATTTATATTTGTGGAGTGGGTCGGGGCTTTCCCCACTGTCAGCTCACTCCACAGCCCACTAGGGGCACCAAATAGTAGTAAGTATATAAACCCCTTCCCACACATGGGAAGGGTGGAACTCTTGTCACAATTTCACACACTTAATCTAATTGATACAAGTTTTCTCCCAACTCTCTCTCTCTCTAGTTCATCTCATCTACCATGGATCTAATCTTCCATGAATCAAGACCACCCGAATCAACCACACAATCAAGATGGTTATTTCCTACAGAATTGACCCTCGAATTGACGATAGGAAAAGTCAGTAGTCGAAAGGACATGTCCCGGACGGGTAATAATTTCAAGCCAGTTTAACTGGTGATGTAAGCGTGTCTCGCAAAGGACGTGTCTGAGTAGAATGTACCGATTTCGAGCGATAATCTTTGAATCTGATCTGGACGGGTAATAATTTCAAGCCAGTTTAACTGGTGATGTAAGCGTGTCTCGCAACGATCAGGTTCATTGAAAGTCAATCAATTCAAAAGTGCCAACTCTTTCCGGCATGTGCAAATTTCAAATTTATTACTTATGCGCACATGTTAAGGGGGAGTATTTCTGAAAATCATCAAACTCTCAAGGTGTCAACAAAATGTCTTTACAATTATCGACACTTTGAGAGATTTTCAATGATTTGGTTTATGGCATCATTAAGATAGTCATGGAGTTATAAGGTGACTAAGGTTAGGGAAAACCGTCCTATGATCCGCCAGAGCCGGAGGGATCTACCCAAGGACAATACCAATAGTTTAGAACTAGAAAGTCCTAGGTATGATATAAAAAGGAGAAAATGAATGAACGGAGAAAGAAGGGGTTGAAGAATTAAAAAGAAAAGTAAAGAAAAGGGTGAAAAGAAATAGCCCTCCATTTGTTCAACCTTAGGGCAGACACCAGGTTCAATTCATAATCTACTGGTTGATGAGCATCACCGGTATTGAAGACTAAAGAAGTCATGGACCTAGTGACGCACTGCACTAAACATTCTAAGCCACTCAAGTGTCTCTCAAAAGACATTTGTTTCATTCACACGGAGAACCCTTCATAATCTATCGACCTCTCATTACGAGATTGTTGATATTGAAAAGGAGGCAATCTGCTCCACGCCTTCGACGACCAAACAAATGAGCACTAATTGAGTCTAGAGCCATGAGATTCATCAAAGATCTCTTAGGTACACTTAGAATTACTCTGGTGTTCTACATCATGGGCATCAGATGTAAAATTAAGAAAGTGTCCTTCGCAGATCTTAGCAATCTGCTGAGAACATTCATGAGAGAAGTCACAATTGTGATTATCAATGATTGAATGGAAATCCTGCCAGAGCAACATCAAACAACTCTGACAGCAGGTCACTTCGGTAACTCCTTGTGGGTTACGCTTAGTGTTTGCTCCAAACGGTCTACAGTCGTGGGGTGATCTCCAGCGACTCACTGAATCGTGGGTGCACTTCGGTGTGTCCGTGTTATCCCTTTCGGGGGAATCCAGTTCAGAACGGTCTGGGTTAGGATTTGAGAAAGTCTTCACAGTATGCTGTTGACAATCTCAAGTCTGAGCCTGTAAGTACCGGTTGGTTCGTGCTGATGCTGCTGTTACTGCTGCTGCTGAGGAGCTGGAGTTCGACCATCAAGACTCCATCATGTTCATATCTTGAAGAAATGTTCTCTCAAAGACTCAGTAACATCAAAAGTTCAACATATGATACAGTAAAGTCAAAAGTTCAAGCACTTCAACCTTTCTCAAGTTTTAAGATTGAAAAGTGAGAACATGTTGCAGAAAACAAGTCAAAGACATATGAGCATGATGGAGAAGACGAGAAGACGTTGGAGATTGGCAGATCGAGACAACATCATATCATCCTAAAAACAAGAACAAAGAAACAAAGATTATAAAGACGTCGGAAGCCAAAGAAGCAAAGAAGACGTCGAGCAACATTGATGATCAAGACTTAGGGGGAGATTGTTAGGAACACGTTTCAAATATATTTCAAGTCTTGTTCATTTCGATTCATGTTGCTTAAATATGGGCTTTATATTTAGTTTAATGGTGCGGTCCATTAGAAGCCCATGGACCGCCCACTTTAGTCTATTTTCCTTCTAGAAACAATCTTGTAATGATGCCCTAATCATGTGCCTATAAATAGAAGGCTTGGGGCATCTCATTTAGTGTTGGTTATTCATGTATCTTGCGTAAGCCATGCTCTTGTATCGTATGAATTGAATTTCCATCCCAAATCTCTTCTTTTCTCATCTTATTCTTCTTCTCTTATTGCTTATTCTCTTTACCTCTTAATCGTAGCTTATTATATAGTAGTAGATCGTATTTTAGCTTTCATAAGAGGTTAACGAGTCATATACATTTGAGTTAACCCGATGAAGTCGTATACATTTGAGTTAGAAAACTCGAAAATGGTCACGTGATTAACCCGATGAAGTCGTATACATTTGAGTTAGAAAAACTCGCCCTTCACAAATAACCTGAACATGAAAATAACTCATCTATCTACCCATTTAGATTAAAATGTGACAAAATGACTCCATCCATCTTAAATTTATTGTTCACATATTCATTTTGGGTTGTTCCAAATTAATTGTCCACTTTCATAAAATAATATAAGGCATTAGGGGGTGTTTGTTTCAGTTCACATGTAAGCTTATAATCTTATTTGATTTCGGCTTATGTTTTATAAGCCTCAATTTTTCGGCTTATATTAAGACCTATGAGCTTATATGAGTTTATTATATTATAATAAACTTATATAAGCCCAGATGTCTCAAACAAAACCATAAAATTATGGCTTATTATTACAAATTAAGAAGGAGAAAAAAAAAAAAAAAAAAAAACTTAATGATTAATTAATTCCTTTTTAAAAATTACAAAATATAAGCAAACCCATCCAAACACCCTCCTCCAACTACACGCATTTTAGCGAAACATCCATCCCGTCACAATACTCGGAACGCGCCGCCGTAACTAACATCCTCCGATGACGACGGAGAAGATCGACACGTCAGCATCAATGGACATCGACGACGACAACAATCAGATCATCTCAAACCCTAAGTTCTCAGTCAATGGTACCAATCCCCAATTCACACGTGTCAATACTTCACATTAACAAATTTTATATAAAATTGTTGTGCTTGTGCAGTGTTGCAGCTATTGAAATCATCACAGATGCAGCATGGATTACGCTTCAGTGATTACACTAGATACAGGTAATTCAATTCATTTGTTGTGTTTGGATTTGGATTTAGGTTTTCGATAGTTTTTCTAAATGTATATGTGTGTTTGGATTTTTGGATTACAGGAGGTATTGTAGCGCCAGGTTAAGGCGATTGTATAAGTCGTTGAAGTTTACGCATGGTCGTGGCAAGTATGCGAAGAGGACTATTACCGCGTCTACTGTTACTGAAGTTAGGTATGTTAGTTACTGGTATTCGTATTCGTTGTACTTAGTTTTGGATCTAATGTATGCGTAGGCGTATTGGTTGCTGTTAGATTTGTAGAGGTTTAAGGTCGGGACGTGTAGTTATGTTATGCAATGATAAGTATTTGTTACGGATATTAGCGTTCGTGAATGATATGCATATACTAAATTGAAAGGCGTATTGGTGGTTAGTTAAATTTTTAGAGGTTTAAGGTCGGACACTAGGAAGTTTATATAATGTATGTTATATAATGAACTAGTGTTGATGAATGATGATGTGCTGATAGGTTTCTCGTGCGGTAGTTATTTGCATTTAAGTAAAAGTAATTTTGACAGTGATGCATGGATCTAAAACGGGTAAACGGATGAGGTATCCCTTTTCTGGTTACCCGGGGAGGGCAAGTCTTTGACTTGGTATGTGGCCTAACTGGGGTATCCGGTGACCATTTCCAACCTGTTCTGTGGCCACTCTTAAGATGGTGTGAGGTAACTAGTGACATTTGAACTTGTGACCCCTTGGACATCCGGACCACTAGGCCACCTTGGTGGTGGTTCAAGTCATGGATCTAAGATAAATGAAACCTAATGCAGTTATAAGTAAACTTCCAAACGGCTTGTTTAACTATACTTTTTTTTGTCATCACGCATTAATGTTCTCTGGCATATGTTATTGCATTCTTGAAAGTTGTCCAGAATCTGGCTGAGTTGGTTAAAGAACCGTGCTGTTCTTGTAAGTTGTAATAATGTACATTACCATTCCCTGAATTGATGATATTACTGTATTGCAATTTAATACTCCCTTTATGATTTTGGATGCCGGCTTTGTTAAAGGCAAGAATCTTGAATAGTATGGGGTGTCTTTAAGGGCGTTGTACGTTAACAGAGTTTATGTAACATGATGTTATATCTACCAAATATTATGCAATTTCTGTTCTGTCCAAGTTTCAGTCCCATCGAATTCTAACTATCTTATAACAACTTCAATTGTTAAGCATTTTCTTCGATTCTTTTGTTTTGCATAAATGCATGCATGCTTTGTAAATAATATTATACATCTTTTGCCATTAAAAAAGGTTCAGCTTACGTGTACCTACAAAAATATCAATTGAACTTTAAGCAATCAAAATCCTCATTGGAAACGGTTATTATTCATGAAGGTGTCTGATATTTGGCTAACAGTATACTTGGGCCTGCAATAGGTTTCTCCATTTGGTTCTCTATACCGCAGAAAGGGCATGGAGCCACGCCATGGAGAAGAAGCAGCTGCCTGATGGTCCAAATGCTCGTCAGCGAAGCTACTTGATTGGTAGGTTACGCAAAGCAGTAAATTGGGCTACTCTTTTTTCTGAATTATGTGCTATCAAGGGAGACTCTAGAACATCGTTAGAAGCCGAGGTATGTTTTGGGGCAGATTTTTTTTTTTTTTTTTTTTTTTTTCACTTATGCAATCTAAAATGTATATGTAACTGTCGATCTCTTTTTGTTGAGCAAGTTGATTTCAATTTGCAGGCTTATGCCTCGTATATGAAGGGAAATCTATTATTTGAACAAGACCAGAAGTTGGACATCGCATTGGAGAGTTTCAACAGGGCTAGGTTGCCTTTCTATCTTTTTCTTTATGAAAGGAGGTTTTTCTTCTGTCTGTTATTTATTCTCTCTTTTGCTAATTTTTTGTTTTTTTCATGGTAATTGAAATAAACAGGGTTGCTTATGAGGAACTTGGAAAATACGGGGATCTGGAAAATCAAGTTTTGTGCCGTGAGCGTGTTGAGGAACTAGAACCACATATACGCTACTGTTCGCACAAAATCGGCGAGTCAAATTTACAAGCTTCTGAACTCGCACACATAGGGGAAATTGAAGGACCTGCACTGGACCTTTTTAAATCTAAGTTGGAGGTAGGCTATCAACTTCGGATAACTTATTATGGCTGAAGCTAGATCTCAGCTGTTAGATGTATAAAATTGCTACATTCAAAATCATACAAATCTTAGTTTCTTCTGTTTGATTTTTTGATTTCAGGCTGTTATGGCTGAAGCTAGATCTCAGCAGGCTGCATCAATGACAGAATTTCATTGGCTTGGTCATAGATTCCCGATATCAAATGCAAAAACTCGGGTTGCCATATTGAAAGGTTAGTTATCGATGTGTAGAGCTTTAAGTGTATCTCGAATTCGGCAATGCTGGATGCCTGGATATGCAGTTGTAGGTTTTGACAGGAAATCAGCCTATGTTACTTTGGCACGACGTTGTTGTGCATATTGTTGTGAAAACTGCATGCTTGATATGTCTGTGCTTAATTGTATATGATTAATCACTTTCCTGTTTTCTTATGCGTGTGCGTTGTACATTTATCCTTTCAGCTCAGGATATGGATAAAGAGCTTCAGGATCGAATGGAAGGCACTCTTCCTGCTGAGAAACGACTCGCTGTTTTTGACAAAATTTTTGCTGCATATCATGAAGCCCGAGCCTCCATTCGCAATGACTTGGTATGTAGTTGGTCGCTTTGTCCTTTTTCTAGTCAAATTCCCTCATGAAAACAATTTCCATCCCTATGAAGTGGATAAAATATGATTTTTATTTTATTTTTATTATTATTATTATTTTTTTTAATATAATACCATTCGCAATGATGTGGCATGTAGTTAAACCTTATTTCTTGTCACTGTACTATTTTTGTACATGTTCATTTAAAGATGGTTTTGTGTCCCATTTGAAACTAGCTTTTGTAAGGGGGGTTTGGTTAATAAAGGAATAAAATGAGACGCGTATCATCCATTTTTCAGTGACTCAAATGTACAATAAAAACTACAATGACTGAATCGGGGCAGATGAACAAATATGTTGTTATTATATGCAAAAAGCCCGGTATAAATTACTTAAGCATGTCCGCATTTAAAAATATATTTATAGAGTTATTTCAATTCTGTTTGCTTTAGGCCACGGCAGGTAATTCTGAAAACATAAAGGATGATTTGAGTGGCCTTGACAAAGCTATAGGTGCTGTATTATGGCAACGGACCATTGAACGCAACCAGCTGCTGGTTAGCATAGCAAAGAGTAAGCTTAACAAATCCCGTGATGAGAAAAATGAGAAAGTTACAAAGCCCGAAGAACTTGTGAGGTTATACGATCTTCTTTTACAGGTATTAGGCTATATCATTTTTCATTTAATGTCTAAGATGCTTTGCAACTGCTGACAAATGTTTGTTATTCTTGATCATAGAACACAGCAGATCTTTCTGACTTGTTGACTTCTGGAAGAGACAGAAAAGAGGAAGAAGTGGCATTATCTGAAGAATGTGAAGGCAAAAGATCTGCTTTTCAAGCAGAAAGGTTAGCGCGGCATTATTTCTGTAATTATCTATTTAAAGCAGATGTGTATTATATTTGTCCACCTGGGTGGGGTAGTGGGTGAAAACGGGCCATTGTTTAATGTGGCTTGACCCACAAACACTATTTTTCCTATTTTTTTTAAATTTCTTCTATGAATAGTTAATGTGTTAATCTTATAAGTTAATATTTTTATTAAAAACAATCTAGGAGGTTGTATACATTCGACTATAGTTTGAGCGGCATTCTACCCTTTCCACTTTTAGCTAGTTATTTTATTTATCCATTTTGACCCGTTTACACAACTCAAGTCGACCCATTAAAAAATGAGTCAAAATTTGCTTACTTTTGGCTAAATTATACCGAATCATCTCTTAATGGGACTTGTGAGAGGTGTGATCATTATTTTAAATAAATGAGTGTTATCCATAAAAACAATGTAAGATAAAGCTAACTCGGATCATTATTTCTTGGCAGGTGCTTTTTCTTAGCTAAGTCGTATAGTTCAGCTGGGAAGAGGACAGAAGCATATTCCTTGTTTTCTTTTTCTCGCTCTCTTGCTGAAACTGCCCTGAAGAAACTTAAGAGTTTGGCTAACCATGATCAGGTGTCTATCCTGTTGTAATTCTGTAACTTAGTCTTAACTCTTTGACCTAAAAAAAATATAGTGAGCAATAAAGTAGCACTACTAGATATGCAGTTTTATGAATAAAATTTATTCTTTGTAACAGGTAATGATCAAACAACTGGAGACATTGTATAACGATTGCAGATCCAACATCTGTATTGAACATGCAATGGGGATAATGGAACATGAAAAGGCCCCAGAAGATCTTTCAAAAAAGATTTCTAATGTATCTATATCTGGGAGCGATAAGAAGGTATGGAATAGCTTTATAGTTATCAATGCACTTATTAATTTGTCTAAGCATTGTAATTTTGGTCATCTGAGTCATTAAAAGATGGTTATCTGGCTCATTTGGGTCCTTTTGTAGCCAAAAACTCTATTAAACCTGGGTCTAAAAATGTTAATTTCCATATATATATGTTAAATATATGATCAACAGTGTTAGATTTATATACAGTGTCAAGTTTTTATAGAACAATGCTAAGAATATGGATTGCAAAATGATTCAAATGGAAGACCAATCTTTTAATGGCTCAAATTTGTAAAAAGGTAAACGGCAAAAACGGTCATAGAAAAATAGGTCTGTATAATGTGTGAAATTTTCCTAAAATAAACACACCACGAGCTTTACTTTTCATCAGTTGTATAGTGCTCTACTGCTCTTAAGCTTGTGGTAGTTTATTTGCATCAAATAACATGTGAGAATTTGAAATTTCAGCCTGAAAAGTTTCTCCTAGAGAAATTGGATTCTTATGAGTCTGCTGTTGGTGATTCAAGCACAAAAGTAGCTCCTCGTATTGCGGCATACCAGCCAACCTTCCAACCAATTCCCCGCAATCCCATAGTTCTAGACCTTGCTTACAACTCAATCGATTTCCCATCAATCGAGAACAGGATGAAGAAAGACAAAAAGGGTTTCATTAGTAGGTTTTGGGGATAAATTATACTACATCCGATTTCAGGTTTATTTTGGCTCAAGCTTCTTAGATTTTGAACAGTTTTGTAACTTTAATATCTCGGCTCTATGTCGTATACTATACCGTGTGTTGTCTTGTAAACTAGTTACTGAAGAAAATGTGAGATTGACCATTGGATCCTGAATGAGACTAACTTTTTGGGTAATAAAATAGACGAGGATTGGAAAGTTGCCTGTTTAAACTTGCAGTACTATTTATGTAATGTTATATCATGATCATTTCTTCCCTTCAAAAGATGATATACAGGATGCATGTGTTTCTTGGATACAAAACAATGTAGATTGTTGTGAGTACGGAAATGACTGCAAATGAGTTGAGTTTTTCTCAGTCAACTCATGTTCCATTGAGTTTGAGACGATGTATTAATTGTGAGTTTATTACATGTGACATATAGAAAGCGACTCCAATTTTTATGAAGCTATTTGACTGTTATATATGTTTGTGTCAATACGTGTAATGTGTATGCAGTTATGGACTTATGGTCAGGTGATTGCGTATCTTTGGGGTTGGGGTTGGGCTTTGCGTCGAGTTTGCTTAATCAAGGTCAAGCATTGCGATAGTTGATGAACTTATGTTTAAATCATTAAGACACGCAAATAGTTAGATTGCATCTTCATTATACAAATCAGTGTTACACCTCGTAAATAGTATTGTCATAAAAAAGTATTGACATAAAACCATATTATACCAAGCTGGAACTTCTCGGTACTTTCGACTTATGAAAAGACGAGTATCATTTAGTGAGCCTGAAGCCCTGAAGGCCGTTTGAAGATCAGTGATTTTTTCTATGACTTCGGTGTGTTTTTTCTTTTCATGTCTGTAGTGGCTATGACTTATGTAGTTCTATAAACACCCTTGTGTTGTGTCATTCTTCTATGAGTTGCCTTCTGTATATCCAAATATCTCATGTCTCTTGTAGCTAGTCTAGTGTTTATAGCTTATAAGGTTGTTCTCTGGGTGCTCTTGTCCTATGTTGGTTTTCCTTTTAGTAAAGATGTCTTTCAAAATAAAAAAAATAATAATAAAAAAAAAAAAAAAAAAAAATCATTCACATTATGACCCAGAAAAAAATTAAACTTTTCTTCCACTTGCAGTTCATAATACTGAAAACCGAAACTCGCCTAAACTTATCTCTTTCTTATTTTGATTCATTAAGAAAAAAAAGTTGCATGACAAAGCGTTGTGTTGACAACACTAAACACAAGATGTGAGAACACTTAGGAAGGTAGCTACAACATCTTCGTGAGGCTATGTCTGTCAAAAACTTTTGTATATATTTTTTTACATAACGTTATTAAATAGACATGTTAGACTAGCTCTAGTCCTTACTCCCCAAAATTTATCTCAATGACATATTGTTTTCTTTCCCTCTCACTAACTTAATGCTCACACCCCTGCAACCCTCACTCAACACACATCATTCATTTGTAACACTCTTAAACACACACACCTCACGCACAACACAAACACGCACACACAAAATATACAAGGGAGCTCTCACACACTCGATATACACACACATTCTAAAGTCTTTGTTTTTTATTCGGTTTCCTTTGAGTTTTGTGTAGGTAAGTCTAAGAGGCAATTGATTTATTAGACCTATAGTTTTATTATCAAGTGGATATTGGCGCGCAACACAAAGAAAAACACCAAAAGAAATGATCTGTATACTCGTATAACAGACATCAATGATTTGTGAAGAACCTAACGAGGTGGCAATCAAGTTACATAATCTTTGTGGCATGTCGATTTTCTTTCTTTTATATGGCCAATTTGATTAAAATCAAAACAAAGGCGGAACTAACCCAAACAAAAGAGCTAGAAACCAGCATGCATACTATTTTAGACTTCATTGAGCTTTTTACGTGACTTTTTGTTTTAGCATTGTTGGTTTGTTGAAATCTAGAAAAAGCCACGAATCTTGTTGCTTCGAAACTTGTAATTTTGGATAATCTAGAAAACACCACGAATCTTGTTGCTTCCAACCTTGTAATTTTGAATAACCACCAAGCTTGAAAACAAAATATTTGAGGCTTTTGAAAATATCAACTTACCTACTCTTGATTATTCCCTTCACTCACTATTTATAGAGAAAATTACTGTTGTGGACCTGCAGCTTCGTTTATGTCTCATATTGCCCAACCTTTTTCCTATTATCAAAAATACCCATACATCCTGCGCCAATCTTTACGCAGGATGCGCAAGATGACGTGTCTTACATCCTAGCCGTCCAAAAAAAAAACAAAAACAAAAACAAAATCCATCCCGCGTAATAAGATGCGCAGGAGGCGCATGATGTTTATTATATTCATTTTCTCCTATTGTGCGTATTTGTTAACGCAGAATGTAGTTCATGGCGCAGGATGTATAGAAACAAAATATATTGAAGTTAACAATATATATATATTTTAGTAGGAATGACAAGTGGGTTGCAATTATTTTATTTGTCGGTTTGTTCTCATATGTTGGAGTTTTTGTCGTTTGTTGTCATTGTGAATGGAGTTTGTTGTCGGTTTGTTGTCATTGTTCAAAAAGCAAACCTAGGGAAGGAGCAAATGTTATTGGGAAGGAACAAAGCTGTATTTGAAGAGATGTTTGAAGAGACGATTGCATGGTTAATGGGACAAATTGATATACAAGATAAAAGAGACATGCAGTTTGAAGATGAATTGCATTTGCAACAAAAAACTGATACTAAGCTGTTTATATTACATTCGAAGAAGAGTTTAAAGAAAAAAAAAGAAAAAAAAAAGAAAGAATACTTCCTATCTTTACGATCGAAGCAATTTTATTGGGAAGGGTTGTTGTGTTGGTTGTGTTGTTTTGGTGTTAAAAGATACCGTTAGTTGCTGTTGGTGGTGTTGTAGTGGTGTTCTTGTCATTGTTTTGGCGGTGTTGTTGCTGTCGTTGTGTGGTGTTGTTGCTGTTGGTGGTAAGGTGACAGGTGGTGGTAGTGGCTGCGGTGGTGAATATGGCGGATTATCGGGTATTTCGCAATCTAAATTATTTTTTTCCTATAAAACACGTATTGTTTATTTATTTGTAAAGTATATGTGTTGTTATATATATTTATATGTATTTGTTATTTTAGGATTATCCGGCGGAACTTTCATTTAGGAGTAAGTTGTCGTTAGTTAGGCTTATTAAAACTCTGATCAAGAACACCCCAAGGGAACAATTATTTAGGCAAACATGTTTTGGTTGGTTGCTAGATATACCAAAAATGCAAGAGAGTGGTATCTTAGTGCATTATTTTATATGCCACCAAGTGCCGTGTGATGAGGGTGAGACAGACATTGTTCCTTTGAGATATCGTGTACGTGATCTTTCTCGTGTAGGTGAGGTTGAGATTAAGTTTGGTAGAGAGGAATTTTGTCTAGTTACTAGTTTAAGGTTTGGGACGGATTTTAGAAATCTTTATAAAGATGGACCTAAATGCCTGGAATATGTATCCGTGGGGGTCTTATGTATGGCCAAATTTGTACAATAGTATAAAGGATGCAGCATTAGTGCGTAGGGCAAAGCACTTTGCCGAGGGGAGGGATCCTAATACAACTCCTAATTACTCGTTGAATGGATTTATATGGGCCTTCAAGGTATGTCATATATAAATTTGTAAACTTCATGTATATGTTTCCCGTTAGCAATTTTGAATAATAAATACCTTTTTTGTAGACCTGGATATTGGAGACGTTCCCGCACGGTACCCCTACCTATTTTTCTCGTCAACAGTTGTATCCTCGATCAATTGCTTGGGGTTTTAGAAACGTGGTGAACCGGGCGGGTCTAGACATTATTCTTGATGGCGAATTGAATGTGAGTTGACATATGAACTAAATATATTACGATACAATAAATAAATTTTGTTTGGTTTTTTAATGTTGTATATATTGTACATTTTCTTAAAAGGTAAGGCGACCGTTGGCGAGGCTTACCCCAGATGACTTTGAGCAAAATACCGACTGGTGGGTTCAAAGTAGAGCATTTTTTTATGGGAACCCGCCCCCCCTCCAGTCATACAGCAGCCGGTTTTAGTGCGGGAAGATATTATTCCCCCCGCAGTCGTAGCATGGTTAAAGAAACATGACTTGCAGATCGAACAGTTGTACGAAAAATGTGGGGTAAGCAGTTTAAAAAAATGTGGGGTAAGTTGTTTAAAAAACAATTTGTTTAAAAAATTGTTTGTTTAAAAAATTGTTTGTTTAAAAGATTGTTTGTTTAAAAAATTTAATGCATCAATTTCGATTTGTGAAGAAACCACAACCACAAAAAGAATCAAGCTTCGTTGGTGGTGAGAATGCTGGTTTGAGTGCCTTTAGTGGTTTTCAAAACACGCAGGTATATTTACATGCTTTCATTTTACTTATATTTACATCTGTTGGTAACTCACTTTTCGTTTTAATTTTATATTTAGGGATCGCAACGGCCAAGCCGCCCAAATGTTGTGGCACCTAACGACTCTTTCTTTGAAGGTCTTCCTGTACCTTCACCTGCGGTGCCGTCTACCTTTCCATCATTGTTTCCAACCAGCGAACATATTTCCACCCGTACACCTTGTGGGTTCGCCCCGTTTGCTACGCCTGTTCATAACCAGGGAGGTCCATCTCACAGCCCTAACGTTGGTCTTGAGAAGCAGGTAACATATTAGTTATTTAAAATAAATATCGTTTATTATTGTGTACTAGTAATCATATCGATGTTAAGGATGCGATGGAGCGACCGAGGAGGGATTTGCGACCGACTAAATATCAGCAAGATCCTTATACCCAACAGGGACCTACCACTATCGTCCCTAAGAAACGTGCGGGTAAAACTAAACAGAATAAGAACACCACGATTATTCCACCGTTTAACTTAGGAAAAGCAGCGGTTGATGAGGATGAAGAGGCTGATGATGTTACTTATGTTGGTTCTGCTTTTGGGGCTCCTATATTAGTACAGAATGTTGACCCCAGGAAGGTAACACTAAAAGATGTTTTAAATTTATTAGTAATTATGTTTCTGATTAACATAGATACACTTTATATTTTGTTTTTAGGTTGAGCGTCTGACGTATGTTCCACTTGAGGAGTTCCTTCAAAACCCAACAGTTGTACACCTTGACTGCCTTCCAAGGGGTTGGTTGGCAGATCTGAGCTTCTTTCAAAAGCTAGTTCCGGATCATTACAAGAATGGTAATGATCCAGGACGATATGATCAAATTGGTTGGCTGACTGACGATGTAAGTTTATTGTTCTATATTTTTTAAGGTTTAGATTATTTTATTTTCAATAACGTAAAATGACTCAATATATTCTTGTAAATCAGCATATGAACAGTTGGGTGGAGATCCTAATAAGGTTTAGGTCAGCTGATGCGAACTGGACTGTTGCGAAGTCATGGACATCCTCTACTAGCCACACTGAAAAAGGTGATGTACCCATGCTTAAGATAGCTCCTTGGCTCAGCGGAACATTGGATGGCAGCACCCTTCCGTACCCGTCATGGGATGATGTCGTCTGGGTAAGTAAATGTCTTTCAACGTAAAATGATTCAATATAATCTTATTTAATTTTTTTTTTTTTTTTTTTATAAATTTTCAATGTAGGTGTTGATGCCAATGAATGTTGGAGGCAATCACTGGGTAGCTGTGATGATTAACCTAATCGCAGGCACTTTCTTGGTTCTTGACTCCATGCACAGTGCTGATCGTTGTGAATATTTAAGGAAGTATGTAGCAGAATGGACTGAACATCTCAACACCTGTTTAGAACAGTTGGGACACTTTAAACGAACAGGGCGGAGACGCTACTACTTTGCATTTTTCTACAACAACGCAAATTTTCCAGTTCCAGAGCAACAGAATTCCTCAGATTGTGGAGTCATCACTTGTTGGCTCATACATGAGTTTGTGAGAAAAAGTTTTCCACCAGTTTGGGATGCGAATAATGTGAATGACTTTTTCAAAAGAGTTAGGTTTAACATGGCCCAGTTGTATTATTTATATCGATGTGAGGAAACTAGTATGTGTGGCTATGATTAATTAAGATCATTCTTGAAGGTGTATATATTTTACGTTTACCATTCATGTTGGTGCTCCAAAAAAATGTAATGTACAAAAACAAAAGAGGATAACATATTACGAAAATCATATAAAGTACAAGAACAGAAGAGGACATCTTAACGCAAACATGACACAAATTTAATAATAGAAACAAGGCTTCCAAATCGCTTTATTACGTTCATCTGCTTTAGCTTCCTCGTGCTCAAAGTGGTCTTGTTCCGCCCATTCAACCATTTGATCAAAAGTGTAATCTGATTGTGCCATATTCTTTTTTCTATCCTCGTTGTCACTTGTGTAGTCTGTTATCACATGATCCATCATTTCTGCCAAGGTAGCATTTGGGCATATATGTTTTGCAATAATAAAATCGACACCTGCATGGTCAATGTAAATCTCCAACTGGCCTTGTGCTGCTGAAATATCAAACATCACATGCATATCATAGTTGTTTCTTAGTTTGACGGTGATTGAAAACCCAGTGTGTGGCACTTCATAATAAAGAGCATGAATCTTCCTATCAACAATGTTAAACAAATATTGCTTCAACTCTTCCAACTTCATTCTTGGAATGTTGATGTTCATCTTCCAACCATTTGCATACTTTGGTTTTCCATCATTGCAAACCAATTGACCATTATTGTGAACAAGAAAATTGTAAACCGTTTGCGTATAAGGTTTAGTAGGTTTACTTTTTTTCTTGCTGTCGTCTTTAAACCGGATACGCTCTTCACGCTTGTTTCTTCTTTGAACCATTTGATGTAGATACCGGACACGCTCTTTACGTTTTAATTTTGTTTCTTCTGAAATTACACCAACAAAAGATTCTTCCAAAGAACCATCATCTGGAATCAAAACTGTGCCTATATCTACAGGATGATCAGAAACGAAAAGTTGGATATTCCTAGCAACTTTTGCGATGTCATACATAACATCAATATCATAATCGTTGTTAAGTGCTTTCATACCCTGTAACATATTGTTTTGTGGCAATGCGTAATATAGACAGTGGACTCGTGTAGGTAATTTTCTGCTGAGGTAGGTAAGCATACCCTGAAAATCAATTTGTGGAACAATAATATTGATGCGTGAACCATCTTGATATGTGAATGGGTTAACTATAAACTTTCCGTTGTAGTTGATAGTGAATGCGAAATTAGGGTTGTTAGATGTAGACATTTCGTGAACGGAACAAGTGTATTTCATTTGTAGAAACCACCAGCTGGTATATATATATATAATCTGGTCGAGTAGGTGAGCATTCATTCCGTTGTCCTAATAGGTCAGTGAGTAATCAGATCAATGCTTTATTTATTTTCGTGAAAGACGCTGTGTGTTATCAAATCAACAGTGTAAGTGACCATCATTTTCACCCACTTGTCATTCCTACTATTCCAACATAGTTGTTGTGGACAAACATACGTGCATTACAAATGGAATTTATTACAAGATACGTAACGTACGTTACACATTAACAACAATAACAGGACAAACAATAACTAACTTGCTACAAACCAAAGAAATTAAACCAACTATTACTAGATTCCTGCGTGTTTTGATCACTCAGATGTCGAGAGGCGTATGGTTGTGAGTCGTATAGTTCATAGCCATGAGACGGGTTGTAAAGAGCATTTTGTTCGTGGCTTGCCTCACCTTGTTCATATGGTTGCGGTTTATATGTGTTATGTTCAAATACTTGCGATAGGTGCGTGTCATTAATCGGAAAGTAATGATGATGTGTTTCTGTCGGGTATGCGTCGAACGTATGTGCGCCTTCATGTTGCTCGTCCACTGTTTTTTCCTTTTTGCATTGATAAGATTTATGACCTGCTTGACCACACCTACCACATTGTTTTACTTGTGGTTCCTCACCCTGAGATGGTATACGGTTAGTATTTTTTGGCCGACCGGGTTGTGGGTTGTCCATTCGTGGAGGAATGATGGGTTGTATGTGCGGTGGATACTCCCATTCGTGCTTGTTGGTAAGATATACTCGTTTTATAATGCGCCAACATGTCTTGTTGCATATCTTTTGGTTTTAAATCTCTTCGATTGTCTTTTAACTTCTCACTAAAAATGTGACCAATAACCTTTTTATTTGCATTTCGATGGTTAGGATATGTTTGAGTTCTGGGACACGTGTGAAAATCATTCAAACCTGTAACTACAAACACATCTGTACCTTTGATGCGTTTAGAGTTAATTCTCCATTGGCACTGCGTATAATGAAAGCATTTACAATCAAACCTGTCTGGTTCCGACTTTCGAACTAAAAACTGGTAACCTTCTTTTAAACATTTCAACCTAATTGCAACGTCTATTTTTTCTCTTGTTTCAAAATACTTTCCGACAAAAAAATCAGAATCACATTTGTATTCGTTTGAACTTATTGGTTTGGACTGGTAAAGAGGTGTTTCTGGAACAGCAGGAGTTAATGAAAAAATATTTTTCCATTCATGGTGAATAGGTTTTGGGTTATTACCATCATTTTCTTCATCTTTGACATCCTCATCGGCCTCCTCGAATGCAAACGAGGATCCTGGGTTTGTGAAGTACGGCTCATCTTTGTATCCGGACCCATCATTTTCATATTCATTCGATTCAAGATTTTTAGATGGGCCAACATCAAAAAAAGACTTACTATGGTTTTTATTATAGAAATTATATGAGTTTTCTTGAAAAGTAGGGGACTCGATGTTTTGGTTAGTAGTTGTTGTTTCAAAAAATTGTAAAACGTTTCCTTTTTTTGGGTGGACCGAAAACATGTTGTTTCTTCAAATTCTTTCGCTTTAACCACATACAGATGTGGCATTCCTGCATTCGAGTAAGCGAAATCAGTAAAAAAATTTACCTCATCGTCGTCGATAATATCCATTCTAACGTCAAACGAAGGGTGCGAAAATTTAATATGCAGCCGAATATTGGGATCCACATTGAATTTAGAACGCACATAATCAACTAACCACGAGTACGTGATATTAGTATACATAGCCACACCTCGTTCAGTGTCATCAAAATGTAATATACATTTGAATTTATGTGTATCTGAAGTCATTGCTATGTGTGTCTAAATTTTTTTGTATTAGAGTAAAAGTAGTTGCTAAGTTTCCATATAAATCTTTCCTTATATACACACTGATGACAACCCCGCGTACGCGTATTCTTTTACGCGGGATATGACAATGATGTGACACGTCTATGACATTGATTTGACTAGTCTATGACAACCCCGCGTACGCGTATTCTTTTACGCGGGATATGACAATGATGTGACACGTCTATGACATTGATTTGACTAGTCTATGACAACCCCGCGTACGCGTATTCTTTTACGCGGGATATGACAATGATGTGACAAGTCTATGACAATGATGTGACAAGTCAATGACATTGATGTGACTAGTCTATGACAACCCCGCGTATGCGTATTCTTTTACGCGGGATATGACAATGATGTGACAAGTCTCTGACAATGATGTGACAAGTCAATGACATTGATGTGACTAGTCTATGACAACCCCGCGTACGCGTATTCTTTTACGCGGGATATGACAATGATGTGACTAATCTCTGACAACCCCGCGTACGCGTATTCTTTTACGCGGGATATACTCTTATTTAAGTCTTACATTGTTAAGCCAATTACACACCATCCTTTACACCGCTTACTAAAATACACTTACTAATACATTCCTTTTAACGTTTTAAAAACATGTCGGACAGTATACCATTCGACTTTCAAGTTGATATCATGAAGAAACTACCAGTTAAGTCTTTACTACAGTTTCGTACTGTGTCTAAGCGATGGAAGTCTTCCATAGACTTGCCGAACTTCATCCGTAGTTACGGTTTTTGTGAAAGAGATATGTGTTGTTTCAATTTAACATATATGCAAGGTAATATTGGTTTTATGTTTTCCATAAATGAAAATTTAGCCTTTACGAATCTAGAAACAACTTTGAATCTTCCAACTCTTAAGCCTATTGCTACTTCTGAAGGTGTCTGGTGCTTTTCGTATGGTTCAAATATGATGGTTGTTCTTTGGAACCCATCAATAAAAAGATCTGTAGGAATATTCGTTCCTACTTTCTTGAATCAACCTGATTCACCAAAAATGGTCATCGGTTTCGGTGTCCGTCCCGACAACTTAGACCCTACCCTTTTAAAGATTAATTACCCGTATTACGGTCAAGGACCATGGTATGTGTCAGTTTATACATTGAGCTCCAGACGTTGGAACAATCTTGAAAATGACCGTTTGCCCCGTGAATCAATTAGAATTAAACGGTCTGGTCAAGCAGTAGTGGGTGGTAAAATTTTCTGGGTTGGTTCAGAAAAATTTGTTCATAATGATGGTGTTTCGTACAAACGATACATGATTGTTTCTTTTGATTTGGTTACTCACCAATTTTAAGTGCAAGACATACCTGAATTGATAAGATTCACGGTTCAGCCTCCATTCTATATATCTCAGCTACGAAACTCTCTAGTAGTTTCAGGTAGTTACCTTGCAGAAGAGTGCAAAGTTTTGTGCGCATGGGAATTAGAATTTGATGGTGGTGTTGTATCATCGTGTCCAATGCTATTCACCGTCCCATTCCCAATTGACAATGAGGTAAAACTACTTGGATTTACCAAGGCTGCTGAACCAATTGTTCAATCTAAGAGCAACCAACAAGTAGCTCACTCACTACAAGTGTACGAGCGAACATCTCAGGAGTTTCAAAACATGGGTATTGAAGCAAATGGTGGTTCATTTTTCATTGGGCCATACAAAGAATCACTAATTCTTCTTGATCAACCAAATAATACCTATATGGTTTAGTTTGATGTGTTTAAGGTTATCAATGTATGTCTTTTTCTGATTCTAAAACTGTTCTAGGCTTTTTAATATATGCTACAACTAATTAATATTAATGCAACTTTTTATATATGGGTATTGAAACACAATGTTGCCAATATACCTTATGCTTTATATATTAGTACAATGACGTGACCAAAACATGACAGTTGCATGCCTAAGTAATTTTGTATCCGAAATATGACAATGATGTGACATATACGAACATTGATGTGACTCATCTATGACAACCCCGCGTACGCGTAATTTTTTACGCGGGATATGACACGGATTAGACAAGTCGATGACAATGATGTGACAAGTCAATGACATTGATGTGACTAGACTATGACAACCCCGCGTACGCGTATTCTTTTACGCGGGACATAACACAAACCTGTCTATAAAAACTCATTCACAATTCAATTTCTCTAACCACATATCACCATTATCAAATTATCTAATCTCTAGAAAAATTTAACAATTCGGAAATGGCCCAACAAAACAATTTCGGATACACAAAACGATACCAACATAATGTTGGGGCTTCGTCTACCTCTTCAAACTTCCCGGACAGGTTAATACCCGGTCCAGCTGGTATTATTCAAGCGGCTATTCTTCGAAAAAATGCGGACATTAGGGAAGGTGGCCCTGATTATTGTCTAGTGCCAACACAAGAATATGTAAGGAAGATAAAAGAAGATGTCGTTGAAGATGATCATTTTTCACGTGGGCCATGGCTATGCGCTATTAATAAGCTGCGTAATAGCGAAGGTATCATCGTAACTGGTTGTCTTGGCAATATAAAAAACTGTATCAAAAAAGGGAAACTTGAACTTGTTGTGGCTGTAATCAAGACTTGTACTCCTACCGCACTTGGGGAGCTAACATTAACACTTAAAGATCCAACGGGGACATTCTCTGGTACAATTCATCACAAAGTCCTTACAGAAGAATCGGGCTACAAAGACTCTATCAAAGTCGGAGCTGTGTTGGTACTTCGTAATGTTTCAGTGTTTACCCCAAAATCGACACCCTTTGGTCTTAACATTACATTAAGGAACATTGTTCAGGTTTACGACAAGGATACAGTTTTTATTGGCTGAACCTTTTAATATTGTCTATGTAATGTTTATTTACATAAAGTTCGTCTTTTTTTTTCTTTGTAGTTGAATAAAGTAAGTTTTATCAAAGCATAAAAGGTGGAAATATCAAAGCATCAAACCAGGGTTTCAATTTTTTTTTAAGGAAGAAAGAAAACAAAATGCATGGTTCTTTTTGGAAAGCAATATATATATATATATATATATATATATATATATATATATATATATATATATATATATATATATATTAGAGTAGGGTATGCATGCTACAATAACAGTTCAAAAAAAAAGAATAGAAAGCAATCAGTGAAAGAGAACGAAGAATATATAAGGGTCGCATGGTTCTTTTATAAAAAAAATATGTTGCATGGTTTAAAGATGGGAAGCACAAAACGTTTTGGTTTTTAAGCTTATTATATGTCGATTTTCCCAAAACTTTAGCAATTAATTTCGGCTAATTGGCTTGATGGTTTTTCGATGTTTTTGTTTCTAATTAAAGTCTACTGGGTGGTCTAAAGATAGGTTCAAGTTTGAGGGTCTCAGCTCGAATAACGAAGGCGCAATAGTTATTGGAAGTTGGGGGTCTAGTCGAGTAAAATAGAAAGAAAATTAAATTTTTAAGTCTTGCAACTTTAGCGATGAGGGAAAAAATTCAAGAGCAGATTTCTAACTTGTTTCTCAACGTTTTTGCGAGATTTTTGTGGATATGAAATGTCTACTGGGTCGACTTTGATGATTCAAAAAATCAGAATTTATGAGGTTCAATAGGGGTTCGAACATGTGGCTACAAGTAGGGTGTTCGCTGAGGGTCTCACAAATATTCAAAGCATCAAACTGAGTTTCATTTTTTTACACTTATTTTAACAAAACCCTAATTAGGGTTTGTCATTCACAATATATTCACCACTGACAACAAACTAATTTCAATAATTGTACCATGTGTTTTGTTTTTATACATCCTACGCCAAATTGTACCATTCTGCGTTAAGTTTAACGCAACATACAACAAAATTGAGATATACGTATATTCCATGTTTTTTGTTTCTATACATCCTACGCCATTCATCTTGATTCTGCGTTAACAAATACGCACAATAGGAGAAAATGAATATAATAAACATCCTGCGCCTCCTGCGCATCTTATTACGCGGGATGGATTTTTTTTTGAACGACTAGGATGTAAGACACGTCATGCTGCGTATCATGCGTAAAGATTGACGCAGGATGTATGGGTATTTTTGATAATAGGAAAAAGGTTGGGCAATACGAGACATAAGCGAAGCTGTAGGTCCACAACAGTAATTTTCTCCTATTTATAATCACTTCCCTCTAGCTACTTTAATTCACCGAGCCATGTGGGATTGCCAAAAAGCAATGTATTTTAAGCAATTTGATGTTCCCATTATAAAAAGCACTTGGTTTCAAATATTTGATATTTACACGTAAAGCTAACAAAAGAAACTTCAATGGCACCCATAAAATTCGCTCTTCCATTTTCCATTTCTTTCGTACCATCAAATGTTGTTGTTGTTCATCTTCTCCTTTCTTGTTACTCCTTCTGTCGTCCATAGACTCAAACATCAGTGTTGAAAGTATTCACTCCTTAGTCAAACTTATGA
The DNA here is from genome assembly GCA_021014915.2 of Artemisia tridentata subsp. tridentata. Lineage (NCBI taxonomy): Eukaryota > Viridiplantae > Streptophyta > Magnoliopsida > Asterales > Asteraceae > Artemisia > Artemisia tridentata. Next base: position 133,829,717 of record CP139504.1, read on the forward strand.
AACTTCAAGGTTCATTTGGTAACATTTTATAGTTATATTTTTACTAATACTTACTTTAGTCCGTTTTTGTAAGTGTTTGTTTGTGCAGGGACTAGAGTGTAACATGGGTGTATATATACTCTCATCAGCTACTAGGGTTTCATTATTGACTCTCTCTCTCAAAGTTTACACCGATACTATTGTTCTCTTGATTCCTGAGTTTCTCACAGTTTGGTTATAGTTTGTAGTCTGAATAGTGGTTTGTAGCAGATCTTATTGATCTCTAAGTTTGGTTTAGGTTTGAGGTATTAGTGTGTGAGTCTTGTATATGATTGCACTCAATAGGAGGACAAGCATCTTTCTCTTTGTAATTGTTTCTGGCTTGCACTCACTTAAGGACAAGTCTACTGTGTATATTGTTATAAATAAAAGAATCACCAATGGGTGGTTGGTTGGGTGATTATCTAGATTGTTTTGGTACCATTTTAACATGGTATCAGAGCCTTAGATTATGATCTTTCTGTTATCTTGGGTTCTTGGTTTCTTGATTGGTTTTCGTCTAGTGGTGGTTTGATTTAACAATCTTGTAGTTGAATCTTGTTGATTAAAGGTTTAATTGTAGTTTTTAGGCTTCAATTGTGATTTAGGTTTTTTTTCTTGAAACCCTAGATTTTGGGGGTTTTGTTTCTGGTTCGATTCTAAGAAATTGGAGTTGATTCGTTCTTGGAATTAGTGTTAATTGATTGTTTCTTGATTGGGTTTCTTGAAACCCTAATCTTGAATTTGGGGGTTTCATTGGATTTCTGGTGAACTGTAGAATAATCAGTTGTTTCTTCCGATGCATTCAGACCACGAATCTTGTTGCTTCCAAACTTGTAATTTTGAATAACCACCAAGCTTGGAAACAAAAGATTTGAGGCTTTTGAAAATATCAACTTACCTACTCTTGATTATTCCCTTCACTCACTATTTATAATCACTTCCCTCTAGCTACTTTAATTCACCGAGCGATGTGGGATTGCCAAAAAGCAATGTATTTTAAGCAATTTACTGTTCCCATTATAAAAAGCACTTGGTTTCAAATATTTGATATTTACACGTAAAGCTAACAAAAGAAACTTCAATGGCACCCATAAAATTCGCTCTTCCATTTTCCATTTCTTTCGTACCATCAAATGTTGTTGTTGTTCATCTTCTTCTTTATTGTTCCTCCTTCTGTCGTCCATAGACTCAAACATCAGGAACATCACATATCGAATAATACTTGGTGTCCATTTTCGTTTTTATTGAGAAAACATATCATATTTTATGTGAAAGGTATTTGCGTGTGGGTTTCTTTGATTAATGCTTGAGATTCGGATCAATGCAGAAGCAAAAACAACAGGAGCCAATCATGTATTCCTCCAAACTCGAAGAATCTCCCATGTTTCGACAAATAGTAAAACCGATGTTTCCGTTTTTTGTTGTTTGTTATGTCATGATAATATGCTATGCTCATTGAGACGTTTTGGCAAGATTAAAATTAAGACGCATTGGTCTAAGTTTGGGTCGAATTTGGTCAGGCAAAGTTAAAACAGAAAAGAAATTATATGTTGAACGGAATGTACACCAAACAAGAACAAATAACATGGTTTCCATTAACTAAAGGTCGTGTCTTTAAATTCTATGACTTTCCATCATACCCCTAATCATCATCAAGAACCATATTCTTGATTGTATTGAGAAATCAGAGAGAGTATTTTGGAGACACTGAAGTGATTTATGAATTATGAAATTGTTACAAAGTGAGAAATACATGAAGAGTTTAAATACTACATCTTGGCACGTGCACATACTTCTACTCAACATAATCTTCATCTTGTGTGGAGTTCTTGAGTGTGCTGCATTTGCATAGCTTCTGTGTATGTTCTGAGCAGAGTGTTTGGCTTGTTGATTAGCAGCTTGAGTGGAGTGTTTGGATGAGCTGTTTATACATGTATCGTTAGATTGTTTTCTGAAGTAAAAGCGGATTATTAAGAGATTTAGTGACGATTGCATACAAAGCTAATTGGCCGGTCTAAAGAAGCTACATTAGGTAACCTGATTATAGATTATTAACGAGGCTGCAAATCTGCAATCAGGTTACCTAATGTAGCTTCGTTAGACCAGCCAATCAGCTTTGTAACAAGTCAATAGCTTTTTTTTTAACAAAACCAAACTGACCCAAACTAAAGAGCTAGAAAAAAGTATACTTATATAGTTATTTTAGTCTTTACAAAGTGTTTTACATAACAATTTTTTAGCATTGTTGGTTTGTTAAAATCTAAAAAAAAAAACCACAAAAATAAAACCATTGCTTATAAGCATATAATTTTGGAGATGGCTTCCAAATTTATAAGCAATAATCCTAGATCAGGGTACATAAAACATTTGAGCACTAGGACCTGAGACTCACTTTTTCACAAACCAATATATTTATTAACACATCTATTAAGCACACAATTAGTCATATTTTTTAGGTCTCCCAATCATTTTACTAAAGATTTTAGCTTACCATCTTTTGGGTATTCCCCTCACTCCCTACTTATAACCCACGTCCCTCCAGCCACTTTACTTCATAGAGCAATGTGGGATTCCCATTATAATAAAAGCATTTTTTTTACAAATTTGATATTTACACAACAAACAAACAGAATCTTCAAAGGCAGCCATGAACATTCACTCTTCCCTCATTTCAATTATTTCGGACCATCCTATGTTGTTGTCCATCTTCGAATTTCTTGTTCAAACACTCAAATATCGGGAACATCACATAGTGTCCGTTTTCATGTATACTGAGAAAACATATCACATTTTACGTGAAAGGTGGTTGCGTTTGGATTCCGAGTCGAATTTGGTCAGGCAAAGTTAAAACAAGAAATAAATTATAGAGTAAATTTCACCGATCATCCCTGAAGTTGACCATATTCGCACGTTTGGTCCCCCGTTTGGATTTTGTGGCGAACAGGTTCCCTGATGAACCTGAACGGTGCGCGTTTGGTCCCTGGAGCCCCGTTATGGCTAACGGGCGTTATCTTGACTCGTTAAGTGCCTTGTGAAGTTACTAAAATGCCCCTTCTTTTTCTCTTATATTACAAATACATATAACAAACACACCCAATTAAAAAAATACACACACACATATGTTAAACCAAAATCATTCAAAAAAAAAAATCAAATTCAATACAAACCCAAATCCTAAATCACCAAATTAGAGATTGATGCTTGGTGTTCTTTCAATTCCATCCTGATCGTACAATAAATTGCACTACCAGGCCTTCGATGGTGATCAAAGGATATATGGGGTGTTGAGGTTGCGCCAAGCTTGTTCTTAACCCGAAAATAAGAAATACCAAGACACTACGTTAAGTGATTGCAGGGGTTGGACCTTGCGAACGACCTCCGGTGTGCGAGTAAGTATGTGTAATCGTTTAAGTAGGTTGTAAATGAAGAGTGTGAAGTTAACTTACATTTTTCATGCCCGACTAAACTATTTATAGCGGAGAAATAGGACTTAGTGGGCGGTTGCACTTGTTTCGGAGATCATGGGGGCGTCCCATGATTTGTGGTAACCGCTAGGGCTTTGTAGCCCACGATCTCTGTTTTGGTGGGAAGGCCAAGGGGAAGAGGAGATGTGGGTTTGACCAGGTCATGGTAGTTCTCCGTTGTAGTTCCTTCGAGAGGAGTACCCCGAAGGGCTTAAGGCTTTCATTGACGGATTCCCACATGGTAACCACTTCGTAGATGAATGGTTTTACGCATATGAAACGTGTTAGGAGATTAACCTGGGCCTCCGAAGGGAGGGCTTTCTACAGGTTCAAAGGGGAGTCCTTCGACCCTTTCGGAGGGTACATCATCAAGCCCCCAGTTGAAAGTGATATATACGGAGTATAAATTGCTTTCGACTAAAAAAAGCAACATGCATTATACCTAATACATTTTCATGCAAAAATAATATAAATGACTACCAAACCACGCATTTAATGCGGGTTAATGATTATCTTTCTGATTGTACCGTTAATTCAAAACGGCTACTATATCGGTAGAAGCAAACGTCGTTTCAAAATTTAATCACCCGTTTGAAATCCGTAAGATCAGCAGAGTTAGTTGTACACGTGTGCGACTGTGATCAAAATCTCTACGAGTATATAAATTCACGAGAGATAAACCCTAAAATATTTTACCTTTCGCCCAAAATATACACACACTACTCTGTGTTCTTGTGCTTCCGTCGGAACAAAAAGGTAAAATTTTAATCACCCTCCTTTGCTCTTACATTCTTTTAATATGAGTATGGCTGCTAAAAGAATTATTAGGGAACAGACATGCACTTTGTCAAAAGCATCCCTAACTGAGTTTCTTCATGACTACCCCTTACCTTCTGGGCTCAAAATTATCCTTCCAAGCAAAAGGCAAAACATCTTTGATGCCCCAGAAGGATATGTTGGCCTATATGTTCATGCATTTTCCCAATCAAACCTTAGGATTCCACTTCATCCTTTGATATTAGAGTTCTTGCAATATTATAAGGTGCGCATTTCCAGATTTAACCCATTTGGCCTAGCCAAGTTAACCACCTATATCGTAATGTGCAAAGCTTACGGGTATGAGTCCTCATTAGATGTGCTTAGGGGTTTTGTAAATTTGTATCCCGGTGGGGATTGGGTGACCATTGCCAAAAGGGGCGAACATGATGTGCCTGTCCTTGTGACGAAACCCTTTTCAAATATTAGAAATTGGAAGGGTCAATTTTTTTATGTTGAAAGTACAATCATACCATCCGAGTATCCAGCCTTGCTGGACGAAGCCTACATGTTTGATGAGAAGAAGTACAATGACCCTTTACCCTACGAGGTAAGGAGTGAGCCCTTGTACCAGCGGCTTGCACGACATCCTGCTAATGTCCAGACGTTCCCCGAACCTATTTTGTTCATGGCTGGTATTGCTGACAGTTGCGAAGGGTCTCTGTTGTATCCTGAAATTATGTGTGAAGGAAAAAGTATGTATATTTCTTATTTAAATAATTTAAATAACTTATCTGCTGATATTCATCTCCTTTGCGTTTGTTTTTGCAGAAATGGCTTTCAGGAATTTTGTTGTTGTGGGAGGTGCCAAAGAAGTTAGCTTCATCCTAAAGGACCCACAAGATGCAAGTTACGGAGTGGGGTCTCCGTCCAGATCTGTCAATAATAATGATGTTGATGCTGCTTCAGTGGTGCCCCTTGCAGTGATACCCCCCTCCAAGCCAGTGAATGTTGAAGAAACCCCCCTCTTCGTTGAGAACATTGCTGATTCCGATGATCCACCTTCCGAATCTGATCAACTAAAGATTATAGGGTCCTCTGGTATTGCGGACAGGGTGAAGACTAGGAAAGGCACTAGTGCAAAATCTGTGAAGGCTCCTCCCAAAAGGAAATTGAATATACACACTCCTTCTTCTAGGGTGACAAAACAGAAATTAGAGAAGTTGTGGAAAACTAGAAGGGAGGGGGGTTGAATAGTTTTACGTCTTTTTAATTATATTGTGAAAACTTTTGTTTACTTTTAAAAACTTCGATTCGATCTTATGTGACTTCAACTCTTAAACAATATGAACAACTATAAACAAATGTAAATAAGTAATGCAAGTAAAGTAAATGAAATGAAATGAAAGATAGGGATGGAAAGATCAAACCACAACACAAGGATTTATAGTGGTTCGGCTACAAGGACACCTTCCTTGCCCTACTCCACTCCCCGAGTCACCTACTCGAGAGTTCTCTTCACTATGTCAACAAACTCCCTTATGGCGGAGAAAACCTTACACAGCTTTAGCTTACACCGGCTTAACGACACAAAGCTAGATGTCGGGTTCTAATCGTAGCTAGAACCAATCTCACAACTTCTACACGACTTCTTCACGACTTATTCACAACTTCTTCACGACGGCTTCACGACTTCTTCACTACGGCTTCACACCTTCTACACGACGGCTTCACAACTTCTACACTACGGCTTCACAACTTCTACACTACTTCTTTACAACACAACTACTTACTTACACTTTGATCTACCAATTACAGCTACACAACACCTTATCAAATACCATACAAATATATGAATTAAACTATAATACTTCTTCTCTAGATGTTGAAGAAGTATTCTTCTTTTGCACTTGGATGATGGAAGCTTGGATCACTTAGAAACCAATGCTTAAGAGAATATGATCAAAGGATTTTAGAAAGGATTTACAAAGATTAGAGGAGATTTAGAACAGAAGGTTTGGGGTGCAAAAGGTGAGAAAAAGTCCAGGGAAAGTCCAGTATTTATAGGCAAAATCTGACAGCCTAGAGGAGCGGGGCGGTCCCCTTAAATAGGTGGGCGGTCCCCTTAAAATTAAGGGGGCCGCCTAGTATATTTAAGGGGGCCCGCCCAACCCGAACATTGCTCAAATTTGTCTGGGGAAGGTTTTTCTGGAACATTTTTACCATTTTTGATTGAAAATTTGAATTCATAAATTTATAAAGAATTAAACATTTTTATTTAATACCAAAAATGATTTTCTAAAAGATATAAAATGTTTGGGTCATTTTATAAAAAATCTATTGATTAAGAAAATGTTCCTTTGATCATATAATGCATTAAGCATTTGTTTATTCATACCTTAAGTGATTGAGTTGTTAAAATAGATATTTACAACTAAATATTTGTTTACGTCATAATTTTTCGTTTAATGATTTTACATTTTGTGATTATCAAAACGTAGAGATATCGAAAAATATTAATAACGTGTTTAGGCATTATTTATATCAACAATCTCCCCCTTTTTGATGATTACAAAATCTAAACTCATTAAATTGAAAAATTAATTTTTAGACAAGTATTTAGTGAGTTTATATCTATTTCTCCCCTTTTTTGTAGAATCAAAAAGGTTTTGCCGGCAAGTTTTAGGTGTAAAATTGTTGGAATGAGAACTCCCCCTTGATGTGTACTCCCCCTCGTTTGAGGGCACCAAGGAGACGAGCTATGGAATGCTTGCAAGAAAAATATTAGAAGCACAAGTATACATAGCAAAAAAAATAAGAGCAAGCATATAGAATAAAGACATTCATAAATTAAAAATGTTGTGTATAAATACACAACCAAAGACATTACATCATAAGGCATACAACATTCAAATAAGGCAACTAATGATACTACATAATCATACCAAGAGTACATGATCCGTCATAGAGCTTGCAACCAAAAAGGGTGGAAAACATTATTGTTGCTGAAACATTTCATCTAGTTTGGAGAGAATGGAGGAGGTGGTGGTGAAATGGGTGAATATGGTGGTGGAGGTGGGTTGGTTAACATGTGCTCAATGCATGAGAACATGTATTGCATTTCATCCCAAAGACCAAAAATGATGGTTCGGTTATGAATGCAACAAAGGCAAGTATCACCATGGGCTTCAAGGAGACTCCAAGGTATGGGATTAACAAAGAGTGGTGGTGTGATTGGTGAGGATGAGAAATGAGCATTAAGAGGTGTGATTGGTGAGAGGGAGATGGCAAGCTCGGTGGATGGAGGTTCTTGAGTGAGATGTGGTGGTGATGTTGTTTGTGGTGGTGTCATTTGTGGTGAGGAGAGGTGTTTGTTTATGTAGTCATTGATGGATGAGGTTGAAGGTATGGAAGAAGAGGATGTACCATGGGTGGAAGGTGTTTTGGATGGTGCATTAGGTGCATTTGGAGACTTGCATTTAGGTGGTGGTGATGGAGTGGTGTTGTCTTCTTTAGTAAGATCAATGAAGAGTTGTTTGGGTGGTATGATGACAATCTTTTGTTTCTTAGAGGTCTTAGAGATGGAGGATTTTGGTGAAAGCATGGTGGATTAGGATGGTGTTTGATGGAGATGAGGATTGATGAAATGAGGGGTTATCATTTGGAGGGAATTTATAATATGAAATTATGGTTGGTTTGGGTAAGGTTTTGAGGTTTTGTATTAATATTCCAAACTCAGTTGGGTTATTAAGAGAAATGGTAGTTGAGACTAGGGAAAAGGGGTTACAAGATGCAAAAGAAAACAGTGAAATTCTCTGTCCAGATGGCCGGTCCCCTAGCAAAATTAAGGGGGCCGCCCATCTGGTGTTTTCCCAGGCGACCAAAATTGAAAATTTTCCAGAAAAGGGTCAATTTTTGGGGTGTGTTTGCAGCAAGCTCTATTTGAACCATGTACACTAGGAATGATCCAATAGTAACAATAATATATTAAGTAATAATGTACATATATAAACTAGCAAAATCATGTTATAAGCATATCATAGGCATATTATATTAAAGAAACTAGTAACAAAGTTCTAACATAATAGTAGTTAAACATCTAGCACAATACAAGATATAGCAAAGCAAATGTCAAAAAAAGTAACACTACACATAATAGTCTAAGAACATATCATCAATGTTTAACTAAACCCACACTAAATATATCTATTTCTTCTTTCCAAGAATCTTCCTGAAGGCCTTTCCTATTGATTTGAATCCGCCTCGAACCTCCTGATGCATTTGCTGTGTGGTGTTGAGCAATGAGGTTTGTATTTCGAAGGGGAGTTGATCGGTTTGTTGGGAAGGAGAAGGAACTTGATAGTCGGTGTAATCAAGTTCCGGAAGATTATCAATGAAGGTCCTGGGTGATGGGGTACTAACACGTGATGTGCCTTCCTCCTCCTCATCATCATCTCCTCGATGAGATGTAGACCCACGAGGTGCGGAGGACATAGAGCGACGAGATTTGCCCTTGTCACTTCGAGATCGACGGGGTTGGACACGAACAAGAGGACGCATGACCGGTTGAACGAACTCATACATTTCACTCTCAAGATGAGGATAGTTTTCCATGACATGACGGTAGAGACGAGTGAGAAACATGCCATAAGGAAGATTGGCATGTGGAGTAGATTTTGCACTTAAGATGCGGTGGACAAAAAGATAAGCCAAATTGTATTGTTCTTCGGCAACAACACAATACAACATGTGAGCGATGCTAGCCGCGACATGGTCATGGTGGCCTCCGGTACCGAACGCATTCTCACGAATGAGTTCTTCCCAACCCTTAATGTCGGGGCTTAATTCTTTAAGAAGAACTTTGTTTGCATTGATAACGACATTCCTCGATTTGATTACTCGGCTGGTCGTACCACGTTCCAGTTCGAGCATACGACGAATGTCATCAGCAGAAAGGAGCTGAGAGTAGTAAGGACCATCCTGAGGTCGATGACGCTCAAGAGACGAAAGATCCCATTCATTAGAGAAAACGGCTTAACCGTTGTAGGGAATTTGAAGAATTTGACCGAATTGAGCGAGAGTGAGAGTGATGAATTCGTTTTGGATCATGAAAGAAATGAGGATATACCCATAGTCATCGGTTTGCACCGTAACTTGGCTATAGAAATCAAGAACAAAGCGAGGAATGATACGCTCATTGATTTTGAAGAGACAATCGAGACGAACATTGGTGAACATTCGTTCGATATTGTCGGATAGATAGAATGATGGATCGACAACTCTTCCCTCATGAATGTTTCTATCTTTAATGGGATGATAGAAACATGCAATAATGGGAGATATGCCGGGAGTGGCAGAAACTTTTGGAATGTATTGTTTTGTTTTGGAGACATCACCAACCATGGATTTAGGCATTTTCACCTAAACAAGATAGCAACAAGAAAAATAAGATTAAAAAAAAAATGCATATGTCATATATACTACTTATGTGGAACACAAACATACTTCGACTCTAAAAATTTAATCCTAAGAAGTAGTTTGCAATGTTCATTAGTTTTAGTTTTTAACTCGCTTAAAATGTATTTTATGATGTTATGAAGTAGTTATAGAGATATTTTGATAAAGAACCAAAATATCCAAACGCTCCTTTATACATCATAAGCCACTTTGAAATGTGGCTAGACAAACATTAGATTGTATGTCTAGCTATTTCTTACGAGTATTTATGTTAAGTAACTTATTAAAAGTATGAAAACGTAGATTTTGACTCAAAAATGTCTTTTAATTTGTTATGCCAAACGCTCCCTTTTTCTAGAAAAATAAAGACTAATATCTCAATATACATATGAATTATGTATCTTGATGACTCAAAATGACTAGTTACATGTTTATAAACTTGTCCATTAGTTGGGAAATTTATTTTGACTTAATCTTGACGATTTTATGACTTAATCCAAACACCCTCTTTGTTTATAATATCATTTTTCATGATTTGAAAAGTATATTTTTAGGATTAAAAGTTGTGATATTATAATGTGGTTAGTTTTAACAAGTGGTTATGGCATATTTCAACAATGTATAACAAATTTTGAATGAGAGTGTTTGGTTTTTCAAAATTTTAGCATGAGGGTTTTAGATTACTTAGATTCTTGGTGAATTAAGCACTCTAATCCTATGGGGAGCATTTGGTAATGGTAATCCTAGACTTAATTTCAACATAAGTTCGAATTTAAAAATTTTTAAATAGAATACCTAATTGTGATTAGACTCAAAATTGCATGAAATTAGAAGAAATGTGATTTGGAAAACTTACAATATATGTTGCTAATCGAGATATAAGTGTTTGCCCCTTGCAAATTAAGCCCGAATTGGTGATTTGGTAAGTGTTTTTGATGGTTTTGGGGTGTTTTCGTTCGTTCACAGTAGGTAGAAAAGGAAGAGTGTTTGAGAAATGGGGTGTTTGGCTAAGTTTTCAAGGAGAAAAATCAAATTGGTAGCAGCAGATGGCCGGTCCCCTTAAACATTAAGGGGGCCACCCTCGTTAACTAGCCGGTCCCCTTAATTTTAAGGGGGCCGCCTACCAAAAATGGAAATTTTTCGAGTTTTGTTTCTGATGGTAAAATATTTATATGTATATATATGATTGTACAAATAATTGCACTACCAGGCCTTCGATGGTGATCAAAGGAATAATGGGTGTTGAGATTGCGCCAAGCTTGTTCTTAACCTGAAATAAGAAATACGAAGACACTACGTTAAGTGATTGCGCAGGGGTTGGACCCTGCGAACCACCTCCGGCGTGCGAGTAAGTATGTGTAATGATAATGTAGGTAGTAATTTGAGAGAGTGAAGTTAACTTACAATGTTTGTGCCTGGCTAAGCTATTTATAGGGAAGAAATAGAGCTTAGTGGGCGGTTTGTGCATGTTCCGGAGATCATGGGGGCGTCCCATGGAATGTGGTAACCGCTAGGGCTTTGTAGCCCACGATCTCTGTTTTGGCGGGAAAGCCAAGGGAAGAGGAGACGTGGGTTTGACCAGGTCATCATGGTTCTCCGTTGTAGTTCCTTCGAGAGGAATACCCCGAAGGGCTTAGGGCTTCGATTGGCGGATTCCCACATGGTAACCAGTTCGCAGGCGAATGGTTTTACGCCAATGAAACGTGTTAGGAGTATGACCTGGGCCTCCGAAGGGAGGGCTTTCTACAGGTTCGAAGGGGAGTCCTTCGACCCGTTCGGAGGGTACATCATCAAGCCCCCAGTCGAAAGTGATATATACGAACAAGGATATATTGCATTCGACTCAAAAATATATACGTTACCCCTTGAGCATGAAAAACGCATGAGAAGGGATAAGTATCCAACTACTTGCGCATTTAATGCGCCTAATTAATATCCATCTACACAAATCATGCTAATTGACTTCCGTATATATCTCGTGATATGGTTACACGTGGATGGCTAGGATGAAGCAACTGAACCTTATATGAACTTTCATGAATATACTGTTTCGCCTTGTTCCAAAGTACACATACACAGTAATTGTGTTTTGTGCTTCTTCCGTGATTCAAGGTAATCGTCCCTACTCGGTCTCATTATTTTGAATACAAAATGAGTATGGCAGCGAAAAGAACCATTAGGCAACAGAAGTGTACCCTCTCGGAACAGGATTTGGATGAATTTCTTAGGAAATATCCTATACCAAAAGAGTTCAAAGTGATTCTGCCAAACAGGGATCAAAATGTTTTTGATGCCCCAGTTGGGTATGTTGGACTCTATGTTCATGCATTCACAGAATCCAACTTTAGGATACCCATTCATCCCCTAATCTTAGAATTTTTACAGTATTATCAAGTTCATTTTCCAGGTTAAATCCTTTTGGCTTAGCCAAGCTAACCACCTACATTGTCGTATGTAAAGCTGATGGTTATGAACCCATGCTAAACGTGTTTAGGGGCTTTATCAACCTTTGCCCTGGTGGTGATTGGCTGACCTTAGGTAAGAGAAGTGAGCCTGATGTGCCTTGCTTAATAGAAAAACCTTTTGCGAACATAAGAAAGTGGAAAGGCTTGTTTTTCTATGTCCAAAGTACCATCATACCTTTCGAATACCCAGCCTTGCTGGATAAGGCATTTCGGTTCGATGAGAAACGTTTTGATGATCCGTTACCACATTTCATTAGAAACAATGCTCTTTACCAATGTCTTGCGCGCCATCCCTTTGATGTTCGAACGTTTCCTGAACCGATACTGTATATGGCGGGCATCGTCGATCGTTGGGAAGGCTCTCCGTTAAAACCTGAGATAATATGTGAAGGAAAAAGTATGTATACAATTATCATAAAGTAAACAACTTATCTGCTAATTCTTATTGATTTCCATTTGTCATTGCAGGGATGGCGTTTAGGAACTTCGTTGTTACTCGAGGTGTCGGAGAGGTTACCTTCATCCCCCAAGGTTCGAAGGATGTGAGTGACGGAGTGGGCTCTCCGTCAGCCTCAGTGAATGATGACAAGGCTCCACATTTTGTGGAGACTGTAGCGGATTCTGATGACCCACTCATCAAGGAATTTCAAACAAAGCTCATGAGGTCCTCTAGTCTGTCGGACAAGAAGAAAATTAACAAAGGAAAAGCTGCTATGTCCGTGAGGACTCCTCCGAAAAGAAAATTGTCACTCCCAACTCCGATAAGAACTGTGAAGCCGAAGGGTTCCCATTCCAAAACCTTTATTCCGACCCCCTTGAGTGTTCCCGAAGAAAATATGCCTTGTAAGTAACAATCTTGTGTCCATAATGAACATGGTTGATCATGTAACCGATGGTATTATGTTTTGTAGGTCTGCCCAATGTCCCGGAGCTCCCTAATGCGCTTGCGTTCCGCCAATTAGTTGAAAAAATGACACCGGCTAGCTGGAGAGGTTTGTTGGATGACATGTCCCTAGAGGAGTTATGTAACTTCCATGCTCAAAGTTATGTTAGGCAAGCTATATTGGATAATCATCTTAATACCCGAACGAGGGAGTTGGCTCAAACGGTTTTGGTCGCAAGGGGAAAAATGGATGCTATCTTAGCCAAAGAAAAAGCTAAGGATCATGAGTATGATGAATTAAAGGCTAAGTGCAAAGAGGTGATGGAGAACTTTGAGAAGAATCCCTTTGTGCAAGAAATGCGAGCTGAGATAGACAGGCTTACAGGGCAGTTGGAAAAGTCTCAAAAGGAATGTGATAGGTTGAAGCTTGAGGAATCCAAAGTATCCATTTATAAAGGACAGATTACTACACTCGAATCCAAATGTGCGGATTTGGAGATTGAAAGATCTAGATTGGCTGAGCAGGAGGCTAGGCTTTGTGAGGAGGTTGCAAATCTTAAATTGCAATGCCAAAACTTGAAAGAGGATCGGGCGGATGTGGTTTCAAAGGTGGTTCCTCACGTGGCAATGGAATTGTATCTTAGTGATGAAGTGGGGGAAGTTATTGGGAAATTGGTGAATGCAGCCATCTTTTATGGTACCTGCACCACGTTGGAAGAAATTGCCTTAACCAAAAAACTTGTGGTTTTGTCGAAGGTACCCTACTACAGCCCACATTCCAAGCAGGAGTTTAACAATGTTGGCGCTGCATATGCTTCGGCCAATTACTCTTTTCTTACTGAAGTAACTAAGGATCCCCTGGCACCTCTAGAAGATTTGCTTGCCAAGAAACCTTGAAAAATCCAGCCTCCGTCTCCTGCTAAGAGAAACTCTTATGTCTGATTGTGTTAGATATGCTCTGCGGTTATAGCGGAAGTTCGAATGCTGCCATGTTGGCAGTGATATAACCCCAAGGGTGGTATGTACCCTTTTATCAATATAACGCTTAGTTTCTTATGACAATGAGTTTGTGCTTGTGTATGGGCTTCGGACCATGTAGTTAATAACTGTTCATGTTACTTTTGCTTATGACTACGTTTGGCTTTATTAATGCCCATTAGGGACAGCGTCCCGTTTCAAAGAATATGTTGTTCTTCTCTTACGCCTATAATAGACGTACACATACAGCCTAAGGTTATATCCTTATTGTGTGTATTTTGAACCAAGATTTTATGCAATCGTATAATTTGACTGCGATAGAGGGTCGCGACCCACTCCGTCTTTATCCTTAAGTTGCAGAGGGCTTATATTACCCTAAGACTTCATAGGAAAGTTAATGTGAAGTATAGTGGATGTTATTTATATACAAGACATGTGTCTTGTAACATCCTTCGACATTGAAACTTGTATTACTTGGCTGGACAAATCTTTTTTGTAAAAAACGACACAAGAGATTTGAGGGAAATGCGTTATATCATTAATTGGGTAGGGAGGATTACATCATTTGAAGAAATGAATACTAAGACACCTACCATTAATGCTTCTTTCCCCAAGTGAGAAGAATGCGTTACATGAAAAATAAAAACAAACTGAGTGTTTCTTTTTTCTAGTAAGTTTTATATGTAAAACTTACGAAGGTTGGTACCGTTCCAAGTCCTGTCCATGATTTCTCCTTTCATTGTTGCGAGCTTGTAAGCTCCATTACCGTAGGCTTCGGATATGACGTAGGGTCCTTCCCATGTGGGTCCTAGCTTCCCTTCATATTCAGCTTTGCTTGCACTGTTTAAGCGAAGGACATATTCACCAGGTTTGAATGTGGAGGGTCGAACTCGGTTGTTGTAGTACCTTTCAAATTTTTGTTTGTGGATAGCCTCCCTGATGGAAGCTATTTCCCTCCTTTCTTCCAGAAGATCAAGATTTTCTCGAAGCCTTCGTCATTTGTTCTTTCATCAAAGCTTGATTGTTATCAAAATCCCATCCCTCCCGCCCAGAATATGTCTTGATCAGCCGAGCTTAAATGATGAGATTCATGATGTGGAAATCATGAATTCTCCTTCTCATGATGATGAGTTAGTCATGATTTTTATCATGACTTTCTTTCTTTTCTTCACCTACACGGTGACCTCTCTTGTTCTTCACTCCTTAGGGAATGAAGACACTATTTTTGATCCCGGCATTTTCATTTATCATTTATGATCCGGATCTCTGTGTATATCTCATCGGAGTGGAACTTTCAAGTACTTCAGTGTTTATCCAAACATCTTGAACGAAAGTCCGATGGCGATTTTTGGTTCCACATGCTTCCCCAAGAACAAATGAATTCGGGGTCGAGTCGAGCTAAGTGACTCGGTGAACAAAAACATTAGCAAAACATGGGTTTTCACCCGTGTCTCTGTTTTCTTTCTCTGTTCTACCACCTAGTGTGGGGGAGATGCCCCACATGTTGTATATATGTATTTCATAAAAAAAAAAAAAAAAAAAAAAAAAGTGTGTGTATATAAAATAATGGCTATTAGTATTTCCTTTTTACGTTCTAAGTGTTGGTTTAACAACCGGTACTTTGAATATTGAGGGCAATATTCAGTTCTAAGTGTGGGGGGGAATTCTAGCGAATTTGATCAAATGTACCATCTAGTACCCCCATTTTTAGCCAAAATTTTAAAATTTTTTCTCACTTAGAACGCAATAAATGGTTATCAGTCCGCCATGTCTAACCCACATAAGGATTGGCTAATCCGAGAGCAAACGGCTCTTGGTAAAGATATATCAAATCCGTTTATGGCTTACAATTTGCCGAAAATTGTATGGTCTTCGACTCACCATATCTTTATAAGTGAAGAGTTGGCTAGCCCGCAAGGTTATGGCTTGTGGTAAAGGCAGTAGAAAACCATGATTGGTAATCAGCTCACCAAAGATAATAGTTGTAATTTATCTAAGAGTTGGCTAGTCCAGAAGCAAACGGCTTTTGGTAAAGACAAATCAAAACCGTTGACAGCTGATGGTTTGCTCAAAATCATTTGGTTATCATTGTACCAAAGTATCACATACTAAAACATTGGCTACTCCAGAAGTAATGGCTTTTGGTAAAGAGATAAAATCCATTAAATTTTCATAAAAGATTGCTAGGGACTAGCAATAGTTTAGTGTGGGGGATTTGATATGTGTCTAAATACACATATGTTTACCTTGTTTAAACCCACATAAACAGCCAAAAACACTTTGAAAAGTCAAATAATACAGAAAATATCATTAAAATGTGTTTTTATGTGATTCAGATACAAAAAGATTAAAATCAAGTGAAAATGAGCAAAGTTTGCATAAATGGCAAGTCTAGTCCCTGAACTTTCAAAGATTGTCAGAAATGGTCCCTGGATAAATTATTTTGAAGTAAAGTCAACAGCAGTCCCCAGGAATCAAAGAATGACAAATTGTACCCTTGGAAATAGTTTTGGATTTTGGCATGAATGGTCCCTGAATTTTTAGTATTTACACAATTGGTCCCCAAGGTTTACCTAAAATCCAAATCTATCCTAAACTTAATCCCATTTTGTCCAAAACTATAAAAACCCGGATCAATCTAATACCCTAAACCCAATAATTATAAAAACTAAACCCAGCTCCTATCCACTACCCAACCCATCCAATATTAAACCCAAAGCCCAATCCCATTAACTACCCAACCCGGCCCACTCACCCTAACTAAATATCAGGGTCAAACTTATGTTTGACCCGTCTCCTTCCCCAACTTGCCGCCAATACCACCCCTCAACCCACAATATTTCCCTGCAATACCACCATCAATCTTTATCCCATCACCTTCCCCCTCCTCCAATGAGAGCCCTCCACAAGTTTACCCTTCCACGTGCTCAGTAGAAGTTAAAAACACACTTGCACCATTTCCCGCCAAAATTGACTTCAACGACCAAGATTGAATTACAACTAATTGAATGGTGGGATTAGCTCGGAATTCATCAGAGAGTCTTCTGAGAGTGCTATAAAAGGAAGAGAAGCCACAGAGAACAAGATGTCAGTAGATTAGGACCAAAAATAGTGTAGATTTAGTTAATGTTTAATTTCAGTCTCAATGTAAGCTTTTATTATCAATTCAAGTTTGTTTCAAGTTCTATGTACTAGTTTACTCATGTATTGTACTGATTTCACCAACGTAATGAATTTCAAGTTTTCATGTTTCTTTGTTAATTCGTATCATGTCAGTAGCTATTAGAATCACTCACAAACACACCACACACCCTTGCTATAGGCTTATGAAAGCTTATCATAGCTTTTTATAAGTTTATTTAGTTTTTATCTGTTCTGTTTCAAGAAAATGAGAAAAGTCAATGAAAGTCAACATAAGCTCAAAATAAGCTGTTCTGGGTAATAAGCTATTAGGGAAGGCTTCTATGGTGTTTTCTAGCTTGTGTGAACAAGCTAGGTTGGTTCTTGGTCCTTGCTTCTCAGTTCCATAAGCTGATTCTTTGTAAGCTATTTTACTCAATTTTTGGCATTATTTTCTGTTTACTGTTCATTAGCTTATCAATAGCTTTTTATTGTTAATTCTTACTTATTATTAGTATCCTAGCATATTTCATCATTATAATCAGTCTTGATTAGCCTTTGTCTTAATTTTACTCATAAACTCTAAAAAAGCCAAAAATACCTTAAATATATTATAGCTTATTTAAGTACTTAATTTATGTTGATATATGCTTTTTAGGACTTAACATAGCTTAATTAATAGTTTCCTTTCCAAGTCATAGCTTTAAATAAGCTGTTTTAGTTTAAAAATCCCAAACAGTCACCATTAAGGACTGTTTGGTTTTGAGTGTGTTTTATGGGTCAAAATGGTTAAAATTGAGTTCCACTGTTCATTGACCAAAAGCCCAACTTTGATCTTGCTTAATTTAGTTAGTATAAGCTGTTTTTAAGTTGTTTCAAGCCCTATTGATAGTTTACATGATTTTAGACCCATGGTTCCAATCTTAGGCTGCAAATTGCTCAAACAAGCCAATACAAGCCACAAGCTTCTTTGGTCCTTATTTGTGGCTTTTCTGAGTCCCATTGAGTCCACTTAGTGTAAGTACTAGAGTTGGATTGATCTCCATTTGGTGTTGTGCAATTCTGCACAGCAAACAAACAAGCAGACCACACAGGCCTGCTACTTTTCTTGTGTTCATAAGCTGCTGAACAAGAGTCAAATTGGACTTCAATTAGGGTTGTAGTGATGGGGCTTTTTGTGTTTTAAGATAGCCAATAGTATAAGCAACCTTTTGCCCCCTTAATATTCCCACTTTTCTGCTTATTGACTGCTTATTTTGGCTCTGCAAGTTGGTCCCATTTACTGAATTTTCTGCATAGTTTGTGAAACAGTCAAAGTGCTTATCTTGCTTATTTCTCTAGCTTATTTGTGTTTATCTGTTGTTTTATGCTTTAAATAAGTTGTTTAACTAGTCCTGAACTTCTGGTAATTTTTCTAGCTTTTTAGCTTATTTTGGGCTTATTTGCTAACTGCTTATCTGCCCAAAACAGCTCATTAGGCTTAGATAACTTTTGATTTTAATTTTCCTAGCTTTTTAATAATATTTTAGATTTATCTGTAAAGTTTCATAATTTTCTGAATAGTTTTGATATTTTTAATCTTTTTAATTAGTTTCTATTAATAATTAAATCATAATAAATAGAATTATAATCAGAAAAATATAAATCTAATTTTTATAATTTTCTTTTGTCATTTTTAATCTAGGAAAAATATAATTATATTTTTAGACCTTAAGAAAATCAAAAATAGAAATATAGTGATAGCTTCTATTTAATAGAATTTATCTTTTTAAATTTTAATTAAGTAATTTTCATTTTTATAATTTTCTTAGCTTCTTTTCATCTTATAATTTTTAGAAAAAGTTTTATAATTTTCTTTGTTGATTTAGTATTTTTTTTATAATTTAAATTAGTTTAATAAGTAATTAAATAATAAATAAGTAATAATAAATAAATAAAAAGTGTAAAAAAATTTAATTTAAGTTTTTAAATAAGTTTTAAATAATTTTACATTTTTAGGTTTTAAATTTTATAAATTTTAGTTTTTGTCCTATTTTAGATTTCTTGTTACGCGTTTTTAAATTAATTTGCGTTTAATTTTATTGTGCATATTTTTTTAATTTGTTATTTAGAATTGTTAAAAAGCAAAATCAAAAATATCATATAATCAATCACTCTAATCCTAGCTTTTCACAGTTGCCCATTCACATCTCGTTGGGAAACGACCCAGGTAATCACTTGCCTGGTTTCACACTACACACGAGTATTCGTTCTGAGACTGTTTATATTTATATATACGTTTTCGGACGGATCAAATTTTGGCGCCGCTGCCGGGGAGGTGTGCTACGACAGTTGTGTAAGTTTTAGCGATTAGTGATTCGAGATCCTTCTTCCAGAAGTTCCTATTTCCCATAAACCATATAAAATACAAAAATATTTTTCTTTTCTTTTCTATATATATTATTATTATTATTATTATTATCATATAAAAAATTAAAAACCCAAAAACATTTTCCGTTTTCTTTAATAAATACAAATAAAATTTACCATCGAAAACCAAGACAGAGTACTACCTAACTGGGGGTACGACCATAATAAGTTCCCAAACCTAAGATTAAAACTTGCCTTTGTGTCACTTGCGAATTCGGCTCACCTTTGATTGTTAAACAAACTATAACGGAGGTTTAAGGATAGTTTGACATTAAATTGTCGGACTGAAAGAAGCGGGTTTTTAAGGAGCATTAATTGCCCACCTTTGCTTCTCCGCCACTCTGTGCGTTTTTCAGTCAGAGAGCTACCATACGCTGGTTGATTTAAGGTTTAAGTTCCTTGTGTTTTGCTTTGATCTTGTTTTGATTGGAAAAACCCAAAAATATTCATCTTTTCCCTCTCACCCTTTTTGATTCCTTTATCCCTTTACCCTCTATCCATTTGATTCTAAACTTCTTATACCTTTCTTCTATGGCGTCTCTCGGGTACAAATGTTTGAATTGTAAAAGCCCGTTGATTGACAGCCTTCGTTGTTCAAAGTGTGCGTGTGAGCTGTGTGGAGAGCATGTACCAAAGGATTGTGGATCTTGTTATTGGTGTAAAGAAGCCCTCAAAATAGTGCTTAATTCCATCAATGATTCTCAAAGTTCTTCCGACTGCCCTTCACAGCCCAAGATACATGATATTAATGGCAAGCAGTCAAGAATTAATCCAGACCTTTCACAATTTACGGTTAAAAGTTTGTCAAGAGAACGTACAGAGCTTAGAACGGTAACTAAAAAGAACGACTTGCCTACTCTTCACGTTTATCAAGAACAAGAACCAGAGACCATAACGGAAGTGATGGAAATTCCTAGCTCTCAGAGCACACCACTTACCCCACCTCCGGATTCTTTTTTCGAACACTCTCCACAACCCCAGCCATCTTCACTCACTCAGCTTAATTGTTGTATGTGTGAAAATCCGTTGGGGGATGATTCACAGTGTAAGCAATGTTTTTGCACTCATCAGCCATTCACACTTGATTATCCAGATTTTCACAACGATTTCAGTACCCCTTCTCAGGATTCATTTTGGCAAGAGCCGTCTAATCAAAACTTCAATGATATATCATTTCAAAATATGCCAAATGATCCTTGTAAATATTGTGGAGGTCCTCACCCAAGTTTTGATTGTCAAGCAGGAAATACATCTGTCTATGAACAAGATCCATGTAATCAAAACTTCGGGTATGACCAATATCCATATGCTTCACAGAATCAGTCACAACAAATGTATTGTTGTGAGTACTGTGGTGGTCCACATTATGAATCTGATTGTCAAACAAGGTCCCCGCTTGTCTATGAGCATGTCCCTTGTAACAATTACGATTATTCTTGTCATGACCAACCTCCACAGTATCAAATGATTCAACCTCAGCCATCTCCTTTTGAAAAATCTTTTGAAAATGTATCCCAAAAACTCCAAAATATGATGGATACACTTAATGATTTGGCTGTTAAAAATACCCAAGAAGATCATCATCAGAAAACCATTGGAGAGCTTCTAGCTGAAGAAGAACAAACAGCTAGAATGAGTTCCAAATATCGTCAAACTTTCATTTACGATGACGATGATGATGATTCTATGTGCGGAGGTTGCGAGAATTCATCAGCTGCAATTACACCTGTCCAGAAAAGGCAGGAAGACAAGACTATTGCAGAATTGATAGCAGACGAGCAAATGGAACGTATTAAAGCCATTTGTATTGATGAGGAGGACGACGAGGACTCTCTTATTATGGGGGATGAGCATATTAGCACTATTCCTGAAAAGGAATCGGACGAATTCATAAAGTCTAGTGCTGAAAACCTTGTCCCAATCCCAAGTAAGTCCGAGGGTATTTCTGATAATATGTGTGATTTGCCTCCTCTTGACATTTCACATGATCATGTTGAGATGTTTTCCAATTCTGACGATGATTATACTTCAAGTAATGATGATTCTTTATTTTGTGAGGACATCATTTATATGGAGGAATTTCCTTCTGAGCCAGTCAGTTTAGAAGAAGAAAATGATGATGAAATTGACACTGAAATCAAAGATGAAGCTCTTCGAGCAACATTATTGAATGTCAATCTTCTCATTTCTAAAATTGAGGCTTTCAAAGAAAAATCCATTTCATCTCCTATCCCCATAAAGGATAGTGACATATTTTCTGATGATTCTATTCCGGAAATGGAAGCCTTCTATTTTGATCAGATGGGAGAGAAAATTAGTGGCAATACCACTTCTCATTTTCATAATTCTCTCCCCGATTATGAATCATTTACATTTGAGGAGTTCGCTGATGAACTCACTCACATCAAATCCGAATATGATTCATTTACCTTTGAGGAGTTCTCCAGTGAACTCACTCATATCATATCTCCGCCGGAGTATGATAACTTCTACTTTGATCTTGACAAAGATTATCTTTATGTCCTGGAGGGAAATATTCTCAACACTGAGAATTTGATTGTTATCAAAATCCCATCCCTCCCGCCCAGAATATGTCTTGATCAGCCGAGCTTAAATGATGAGATTCATGATGTGGAAATCATGAATTCTCCTTCTCATGATGATGAGTTAGTCATGATTTTTATCATGACTTTCTTTCTTTTCTTCACCTACACGGTGACCTCTCTTGTTCTTCACTCCTTAGGGAATGAAGACACTATTTTTGATCCCGGCATTTTCATTTATCATTTATGAGCCGGATCTCTGTGTATATCTCATCGGAGTGGAACTTTCAAGTATTTCAGTGTTTATCCAAACATCTTGAACGAAAGTCCGATGGCGATTTTTGGTTCCACATGCTTCCCCAAGAAAAAATGAATTCGGGGTCGAGTCGAGCTAAGTGACTCGGTGAACAAAAACATTAGCAAAACATGGGTTTTCACCCGTGTCTCTGTTTTCTTTCTCTGTTCTACCACCTAGTGTAGGGGAGATGCCCCACATGTTGTATATATGTATTTCATAAAAAAAAAAAAAAAAAAAAAAAAAAAAAAAAGTGTGTGTATATAAAATAATGGCTATTAGTATTTCCTTTTTACGTTCTAAGTGTTGGTTTAACAACCGGTACTTTGAATATTGAGGGCAATATTTAGTTCTAAGTGTGGGGGGGAATTCTAGCGAATTTGATCAAATGTACCATCTAGTACCCCCATTTTTAGCCAAAATTTTAAAATTTTTTCTCACTTAGAACGCAATAAATGGTTATCAGTCCGCCATGTCTAACCCACATAAGGATTGGCTAATCCGAGAGCAAACGGCTCTTGGTAAAGATATATCAAATCCGTTTATGGCTTACAATTTGCCGAAAATTGTATGGTCTTCGACTCACCATATCTTTATAAGTGAAGAGTTGGCTAGCCCGCAAGGTTATGGCTTGTGGTAAAGGCAGTAGAAAACCATGATTGGTAATCAGCTCACCAAAGATAATAGTTGTAATTTATCTAAGAGTTGGCTTGTCCAGAAGCAAACGGCTTTTGGTAAAGACAAATCAAAACCGTTGACAGCTGATGGTTTGCTCAAAATCATTTGGTTATCATTGTACCAAAGTATCACATACTAAAACATTGGCTACTCCAGAAGTAATGGCTTTTGGTAAAGAGATAAAATCCATTAAATTTTCATAAAAGATTGCTAGGGACTAGCAATAGTTTAGTGTGGGGGATTTGATATGTGTCTAAATACACATATGTTTACCTTGTTTAAACCCACATAAACAGCCAAAAACACTTTGAAAAGTCAAATAATACAGAAAATATCATTAAAATGTGTGTTTTTATGTGATTCAGATACAAAAAGATTAAAATCAAGTGAAAATGAGCAAAGTTTGCATAAATGGCAAGTCTAGTCCCTAAACTTTCAAAGATTGTCAGAAATGGTCCCTGGATAAATTATTTTGGAGTAAAGTCAACAGCAGTCCCCAGGAATCAAAGAATGACAAATTGTACCCTTGGAAATAGTTTTGGATTTTGGCATGAATGGTCCCTGAATTTTCAGTATTTACACAATTGGTCCCCAAGGTTTACCTAAAATCCAAATCTATCCTAAACTTAATCCCATTTTGTCCAAAACTATAAAAACCCGGATCAATCTAATACCCTAAACCCAATAATTATAAAAACTAAACCCAGCTCCTATCCACTACCCAACCCATCCAATATTAAACCCAAAGCCCAATCCCATTAACTACCCAACCCGGCCCACTCACCCTAACTAAATATCAGGGTCAAACTTATGTTTGACCCGTCTCCTTCCCCAACTTGCCGCCAATACCACCCCTCAACCCACAATATTTCCCTGCAATACCACCATCAATCTTTATCCCATCACCTTCCCCCTCCTCCAATGAGAGCCCTCCACAAGTTTACCCTTCCACGTGCTCAGTAGAAGTTAAAAACACACTTGCACCATTTCCCGCCAAAATTGACTTCAACGACCAAGATTGAATTACAACTAATTGAATGGTGGGATTAGCTCGGAATTCATCAGAGAGTCTTCTGAGAGTGCTATAAAAGGAAGAGAAGCCACAGAGAACAAGATGTCAGTAGATTAGGACCAAAAATAGTGTAGATTTAGTTAATGTTTAATTTCAGTCTCAATGTAAGCTTTTATTATCAATTCAAGTTTGTTTCAAGTTCTATGTACTAGTTTACTCATGTATTGTACTGATTTCACCAAAGTAATGAATTTCAAGTTTTCATGTTTCTTTGTTAATTCGTATCATGTCAGTAGCTATTAGAATCACTCACAAACACACCACACACCCTTGCTATAGGCTTATGAAAGCTTATCATAGCTTTTTATAAGTTTATTTAGTTTTTATCTGTTCTGTTTCAAGAAAATGAGAAAAGTCAATGAAAGTCAACATAAGCTCAAAATAAGCTGTTCTGGGTAATAAGCTATTAGGGAAGGCTTCTATGGTGTTTTCTAGCTTGTGTGAACAAGCTAGGTTGGTTCTTGGTCCTTGCTTCTCAGTTCCATAAGCTGATTCTTTGTAAGCTATTTTCCTCAATTTTTGGCATTATTTTCTGTTTACTGTTCATTAGCTTATCAATAGCTTTTTATTGTTAATTCTTACTTATTATTAGTATCCTAGCATATTTCATCATTATAATCAGTCTTGATTAGCCTTTGTCTTAATTTTACTCATAAACTCTAAAAAAGCCAAAAATACCTTAAATATATTATAGCTTATTTAAGTACTTAATTTCTGTTGATATATGCTTTTTAGGACTTAACATAGCTTAATTAATAGTTTCCTTTCCAAGTCATAGCTTTAAATAAGCTGTTTTAGTTTAAAAATCCCAAACAGTCACCATTAAGGACTGTTTGGTTTTGAGTGTGTTTTATGGGTCAAAATGGTTAAAATTGAGTTCCACTGTTCATTGACCAAAAGCCCAACTTTGATCTTGCTTAATTTAGTTAGTATAAGCTGTTTTTAAGTTGTTTCAAGCCCTATTGATAGTTTACATGATTTTAGACCCATGGTTCCAATCTTAGGCTGCAAATTGCTCAAACAAGCCAATACAAGCCACAAGCTTCTTTGGTCCTTATTTGTGGCTTTTCTGAGTCCCATTGAGTCCACTTAGTGTAAGTACTAGAGTTGGATTGATCTCCATTTGGTGTTGTGCAATTCTGCACAGCAAACAAACAAGCAGACCACACAGGCCTGCTACTTTTCTTGTGTTCATAAGCTGCTGAACAAGAGTCAAATTGGACTTCAATTAGGGTTGTAGTGATGGGGCTTTTTGTGTTTTAAGATAGCCAATAGTATAAGCAACCTTTTGCCCCCTTAATATTCCCACTTTTCTGCTTATTGACTGCTTATTTTGGCTCTGCAAGTTGGTCCCATTTACTGAATTTTCTGCATAGTTTGTGAAACAGTCAAAGTGCTTATCTTGCTTATTTCTCTAGCTTATTTGTGTTTATCTGTTGTTTTATGCTTTAAATAAGTTGTTTAACTAGTCCTGAACTTCTGGTAATTTTTCTAGCTTTTTAGCTTATTTTGGGCTTATTTGCTAACTGCTTATCAGCCCAAAACAGCTCATTAGGCTTAGATAACTTTTGATTTTAATTTTCCTAGCTTTTTAATAATATTTTAGATTTATCTGTAAAGTTTCATAATTTTCTGAATAGTTTTGATATTTTTAATCTTTTTAATTAGTTTCTATTAATAATTAAATCATAATAAATAGAATTATAATCAGAAAAATATAAATCTAATTTTTATAATTTTCTTTTGTCATTTTTAATCTAGGAAAAATATAATTATATTTTTAGACCTTAAGAAAATCAAAAATAGAAATATAGTGATAGCTTCTATTTAATAGAATTTATCTTTTTAAATTTTAATTAAGTAATTTTCATTTTTATAATTTTCTTAGCTTCTTTTCATCTTATAATATTTTTAGAAAAAGTTTTATAATTTTCTTTGTTCATTTAGTATTTTTTTTATAATTTAAATTAGTTTAATAAGTAATTAAATAATAAATAAGTAATAATAAATAAATAAAAAGTGTAAAAAAATATAATTTAAGTTTTTAAATAAGTTTTAAATAATTTTACATTTTTAGGTTTTAAATTTTATAAATTTTAGTTTTTGTCCTATTTTAGATTTCTTGTTACGCGTTTTTAAATTAATTTGCGTTTAATTTTATTGTGCATATTTGTTTTAATTTGTTATTTAGAATTGTTAAAAAGCAAAATCAAAAATATCATATAATCAATCACTCTAATCCTAGCTTTTCACAGTTGCCCATTCACATCTCGTTGGGAAACGACCCAGGTAATCACTTGCCTGGTTTCACACTACACACGAGTATTCGTTCTGAGACTGTTTATATTTATATATACGTTTTCGGACGGATCAAATTTTGGCGCCGCTGCCGGGGAGGTGTGCTACGACAGTTGTGTAAGTTTTAGTGATTAGTGATTCGAGATCCTTCTTCCAGAAGTTCCTATTTCCCATAAACCATATAAAATACAAAAATATTTTTCTTTTCTTTTCTATATATATTATTATTATTATTATTATCATATAAAAAATTAAAAACCCAAAAACATTTTCCGTTTTCTTTAATAAATACAAATAAAATTTACCATCGAAAACCAAGACAGAGTACTACCTAACTGGGGGTACGACCATAATAAGTTCCCAAACCTAAGATTAAAACTTGCCTTTGTGTCACTTGCGAATTCGGCTCACCTTTGATTGTTAAACAAACTATAACGGAGGTTTAAGGATAGTTTGACATTAAATTGTCGGACTGAAAGAAGCGGGTTTTTAAGGAGCATTAATTGCCCACCTTTGCTTCTCCGCCACTCTGTGCGTTTTTCAGTCAGAGAGCTACCATACGCTGGTTGATCTAAGGTTTAAGTTCCTTGTGTTTTGCTTTGATCTTGTTTTGATTAGAAAAACCCAAAAATATTCATCTTTTCCCTCTCACCCTTTTTGATTCCTTTATCCCTTTACCCTCTATCCATTTGATTCTAAACTTCTTATACCTTTCTTCTATGGCGTCTCTCGGGTACAAATGTTTGAATTGTAAAAGCCCGTTGATTGACAGCCTTCGTTGTTCAAAGTGTGCGTGTGAGCTGTGTGGAGAGCATGTACCAAAGGATTGTGGATCTTGTTATTGGTGTAAAGAAGCCCTCAAAATAGTGCTTAATTCCATCAATGATTCTCAAAGTTCTTCCGACTGCCCTTCACAGCCCAAGATACATGATATTAATGGCAAGCAGTCAAGAATTAATCCAGACCTTTCACAATTTACGGTTAAAAGTTTGTCAAGAGAACGTACAGAGCTTAGAACGGTAACTAAGAAGAACGACTTGCCTACTCTTCACGTTTATCAAGAACAAGAACCAGAGACCATAATGGAAGTGATGGAAATTCCTAGCTCTCAGAGCACACCACTTACCCCACCTCCGGATTCTTTTTTCGAACACTCTCCACAACCCCAGCCATCTTCACTCACTCAGCTTAATTGTTGTATGTGTGAAAATCCGTTGGGGGATGATTCACAGTGTAAGCAATGTTTTTGCACTTATCAGCCATTCACACTTGATTATCCAGATTTTCACAACGATTTCAGTACCCCTTCTCAGGATTCATTTTGGCAAGAGCCGTCTAATCAAAACTTCAATGATATATCATTTCAAAATATGCCAAATGATCCTTGTAAATATTGTGGAGGTCCTCACCCAAGTTTTGATTGTCAAGCAGGAAATACATCTGTCTATGAACAAGATCCATGTAATCAAAACTTCGGGTATGACCAATATCCATATGCTTCACAGAATCAGTCACAACAAATGTATTGTCGTAATGGACAAGATATGATACCAAATAATTTATTTAAAAGCTTATAAAGTACCGAATCGATCCCAAACTTCTGGTAATGGACAAGATATGATACCAAATAATTTTGACAACTCCATTTAATATTTTTGCAAGCTACAAAATTACTAAATTGCCCCTAAGAATGCCGAATAGAAATAATAACATCTTTATTATGTTTTAAGGTAATTAAAGATACAATTAAGGTAGAATTAAAAGCCCATAATTTCCATAATGAAAATCCCGTAATTTCAGTCCACTCTCCCCCTCAAGACTCGGTAGTTTCCATTTAAATATAACAAACTCCTTTTATTATCCCTAAAATCAATTACCGATCCAAAAATAACACACAAACAAAATCGTGTTCATCAAATCCGGCCACCAAGAATTCTTCCAATAATTTTCTTGGCTCAATCATAATCCTAAGGAGTTAAGAAAAATAGCTAGAGGTCGTGGGAAGCTTTGATCCGATCATACCAAAATTGTTCTTGTCGCTAGATAAAAACGTAAGTAAATTCGTCCATAATTCATTCGACAATCTAAAAATTCGTTTCTTATTTTTATTATGTTCTTCATATGGTATGTGACCTGGGAAAAATAGCTTCAAGGTCGTGGGATCCATCGTGAGGTCGTGGAGAAATTGTTGGTGTCGAATACCTAAATCCGAGAAACACAAATTCACAATAATTCATCCGATCGTTCTAAATCACTTCTGGTATTTTTCTAGCATCCTTCTCATCCCATATAATGTGTATAAAATGTTGGAATCGAACCATGCAAGATCTATGAGTGGTATTCGAATTAAGGAATTATAAACCCTAAAATCGAATTAAAACCCTAAATAATGGCATATGAATTTTCTTGGCTTCAAACCTATTTTATTTGGACTCTATATAATATATATGGTCTGAGAAAAATAATAATTCGAATATTGGAAGCTTAAAATAATTATTTCAAATTAATTTGATTAATCGGATTTTAATATATAAATCGTATAAATGGATAAATTTGGAACGAATTGTATAGGCTCATAATATGATTTGAATCTGATCTTAATAATGTTCTAATGATGATTTAATGATTGGAAAGTGTTTGGGATAATTAGGGTTTGATTTTGGGAGGAATATATGTTTACCGATTTGAAAAAAACAAAAGTTAAGGGGGTGTTTTGTAACTTTTGAAAGTCGTGGACCATTTTTGTAATACTCTATAAAACCAGGGCAATATGAATAAAATATAACTTGAGGGTGCTATTTGTAAAATATGGAAGTTTTGGAATTAAAATGTAAATAGATAAATATGTATATATCGAATTGGAAATTAATTAAGATGAAGGACTAAAAGTGTAATATTTGGAAAATGGAAGGTTCTCGGTGTAAATAATATTATGAAGGGTGAAATGTGTAATTTTGAGTATTTATGGGCTTAATATGTAATTATAGTAAATTATATAAATCGAATTGGATTTTAAATAAGTACAAGGACTAAATATGTAAATTTCCGAAACTTTGAGGGCTGGTTGTAACATAATAATATTGAAGGTTATTTTCTGTAATTTGAAGAAATAAAAGGGCTTGATGTGTAATGTAAGTATGATGAGGATTAAATTGTAAATTATATAAGTATAAGGTTTAATTTGTAATTAATTAATTAAAAGGGTGTAAATCGTAAATTATGAAACTTGAAGGCTAAATATGTAATTCTGGAAAGTATAAGTGTTTGAATGGTAAAATGATAAGATTTCAAATGTGGACCTTTAACTTTGGTAAATTTGCATTAATAACCCTAAACTATGAAAGATTATCATATTTGATCCTAAATTTGTATAATGAGTTAAAATGAACGTTCCTTCCATAATAAGTTAACAAAAGACTTAACTTAGTTCGTATCACTTGAATATTGATAAATATGGGAACTTGCTAATTCCGGAAACCTGCTAAAAATAGAAAGTTACTAAATATGGAAAGTTCTTAAAATGGAAAGATAACTAAAGATGGTAATCTGAACTTGAACCCTTAGTAATTTTGTCTTCTACTTTCTCTAGGTGTGGATAGGGAGAGGTCCTGATCTGTCTCAGTGCTTTCTGCTTTTGTTCTTTTGTGCTTGCATTTGAATAAGGTACAGATACTCTGCCCTTTTTCAGTAAGGGTGTCCTATCTCATTGATATGATTCTGATTCTGATTCGTTAAGTTTTCCCAAAGCCATTGCTATGTTCCCTTTGTTGTGAACCCTTGATATGATCCTTTGCTTTGTATACTTTGATCTGTTAAACTCTGATTTGGATCTTTGGCATTACATCTGATATATCTGTTATGAACCATCTGTTATGGACCATCTGTTATGAACCTTTGATTATGACACTTTGATTTGATATGATATCTGACTCTTAGTTTGATACCCGAGCCAAAATTTGTGACCCTAGCCATGAAGGTAACATGGCCATGTCATTGATGCACCGATGGCGTGACTCTAGTGTGTTGGAGTGATGTTACACACCGTCCCTTTGTTTTGGTCTGCATGTGATTGGGTAGGGGCGTATGGATGCATCCTAGATCTGTTCTGTTTAGTGGATTATCTATATATATGATTTGATATTGTCTGGTGATTGGTACTGTGTGCGATACATGCCCTTCACATATCTGAGAGGTCGCTCCTCTATGGTTACTGTATATGATTATCTGATTTGTCTGGGCTCGGGGTGGATTACTATCCTATATTATTTCTTTTCCTTTCATTGCTTGTACCTTATGACATTTCCCATCGCACTATATCTTATATCGGTTTCGTTATTATTGCTTTGTATATGTATCTGTTCACTGAGCTCTCGTAGCTCAGCCGCTTTTCTTTTCCATGCGGCAGGTATCTAAGCTGGGAGCTGGGATTGCTTTGGGATGAGAGTAGAGATTGTTTTGGAGACTTACCTTAGTTACCACCCTTGCATTATGACATTTGTTTCGGGATTCTGTTTCTTTTGTTTATTCCATTGGTTTATCTTTATCTTTTGAACTCATGTAATTTGGTTTAAGCCGTGTTGGCTTGACTTTCTTATTGATTTTGGTTTATGGCTTCCGCTGTGTATTATTTATGCTCTGATTTGTCACCGTGATGTGACACCTTTACCCTTGTCGGGTTGGGGTGTTACAATTATGGTATCAGAGCCAGGTTACGACCTGTAGTACATAAGCCATGACCTGTGGATCATGTGGACCTTAGGATTGACCCTTAAGATTTGAGATTTGACTGGTGAGGATTTGGGTAGACATTAGGATTCTGATCTGTGTTTCCTTTCGTGCTTATTCTTCCTATTTTGCTAATCCTTTTTGTGATCGTTCAGATGGTGAACACGCGCTTTAACGAGTATGATGCTCCAAATTTCGAGGCCATGATTGCTGAGGCTTTGAAAAACGTCCTCCCTAACCTTTCTGCTCAGGTGGTGACCGAGGTCACCAACAACATCCGCAATGGTGTTGGATCTTCTGGTAGTGGTGGTGGTGGTGGTGGTGCTCCACCTGTTGTTAACCCACCTGTTGGCATTCATGTGTGGATCGAGAGGTTCAACAAGCTTAAGCCTCTCTCTTTCAAGTCCGCTGCCACTCCCCATGAGGCAGAGGACTGGATCACCCATGTCGAGAAATTGTTCAGGGTTCTCGGATGTGTTGACGAGTTTAAAACTCGTTTGGCTACATTCAAGCTGGAGGGTGACGCTCTGAATTGGTGGACTGCTCTTGTTCAGGCAAAGGGAGATGACTATGCTGAGACCTGTTCTTGGGCGGACTTCATTGAGGTGTTCTATAGGCAGTATATCCCATTATCGGAGCAGCAGAGATACAAGAGAGAGTATGCGACGATTCGTCAAGGGGATCGGGAGTCTTCGGGTGAGTTTATGCAGCGATTCTTACGTTTGGCCAGTTTTGTGGGGCCAGAGGTTGCTGGGGATGCTCATCGTCAGGCACGTCATTTCAAGTGGGCATTAAAGACATGGGTATTAGACCGTATCGTGAACTTTGAGCACGAGGATGTGGCTGCTGTTGCGGATGCTGCCCGCAACATTGAGTTGTTGCATGCGGACGAGGGTTATAATAAGCGGGATAGGGACGGTAATCGGGTAAACTCCAGGGAGCAGGGCCGTCAGGGCCAGAGTCAGGAGTATAGGAGTTATGAGGAACGAGATCGGGCGGACCATGGTCGTGAACAGCGAGGTCGGGATTCGAGGTCAGCTTCTAGGCAGGATGGTGATCGTCGTGGACAGAAGAGGACAATCGAGGCTTTGCCTCCTCCACCCCTATGTGCTACTTGCGGGAAGGCGCATCCGGGTACTTGCTTTAAGATTACCGGCGGTTGTTTCTCATGCGGCTCTACTCATCATCGGGTGAAGGACTGTCCCAAGAAGAACCATATTGTACCGACGGACTCGGCTAGGCCAGCACCCACTCTAGGTCGAGTTTATGCTTATACTCGTGATCATACGGAGGACTCATCAGGTACTATTACCGGCTTTCTTTTCATTTGTGATCGTTTTGTCTTTGCATCATTTCGTCATATCTAATCCGTTTGCCAAGAAGCTTAATCTGAAACCAACATCATTAGCTAATTGTATCCTCATCTCTGCATCTATGAACTCATAACCGAAGCTATTTTAGTTATCCACATTTCGTGTTCTGATCTGGTATGCCTTTGTTTTGTTTTCCGTTCTGTTTCGTTTTCGGTTCTTCGCAAATTTAGCGAACCAAATTTTTTTTAGGGGGAAGAAGTTGTAATACCCCTAAAATCTGAAAACATGTAAAATGACCAAATTGCCCCTACAAGTTTAAAAATTTATTTAAAAGCTTATAAAGTACCGAATCGATCCCAAACTTCTGGTAATGGACAAGATATGATACCAAATAATTTTGACAACTCCATTTAATATTTTTGCAAGCTACGAAATTACTAAATTGCCGCTAAGAATGCCGAATAGAAATAATAACATCTTTATTATGTTTTAAGGTAATTAAAGATACAATTAAGGTAGAATTAAAAGCCCATAATTTCCATAATGAAAATCCTGTAATTTCAGTCCACTCTCCCCCTCAAGACTCGGTAGTTTCCATTTAAATATAACAAACTCCTTTTATTATCCCTAAAATCAATTACCGATCCAAAAATAACACACAAACAAAATCGTGTTCATCAAATCCGGCCACCAAGAATTCTTCCAATAATTTTCTTGGCTCAATCATAATCCTAAGGAGTTAAGAAAAATAGCTAGAGGTCGTGGGAAGCTTTGATCCGATCATACCAAAATTGTTCTTGTCGCTAGATAAAAACGTAAGTAAATTCGTCCATAATTCATTCGAAAATCTAAAAATTCATTTCTTATTTTTATTATGTTCTTCATATGGTATGTGACCTGGGAAAAATAGCTTCAAGGTCGTGGGATCCATCGTGAGGTCGTGGAGAAATTGTTGGTGTCGAATACCTAAATCCGAGAAACACAAATTCACAATAATTCATCCGATCGTTCTAAATCACTTCTGGTATTTTTCTAGCATCCTTCTCATCCCATATAACGTGTATAAAATTTTGGAATCAAACCATGCAAGATCTATGAGTGGTATTCGAATTAAAGAATTATAAACCCTAAAATCGAATTAAAACCCTAAATAATGGCATACGAATTTTCTTGGCTTCAAACCTATTTTATTTGGACTCTATATAATACATATGATCTGAGAAAAATAATAATTCGAATATTGGAAGCTTAAAATAATTATTTCAAATTAATTTGATTAATCGGATTTTAATATATAAATCGTATAAATGGATAAATTTGGAACGAATTGTATAGGCTCATAATATGATTTGAATCGGATCTTAATAATGTTCTAATGATGATTTAATGATTGGAAAGTGTTTGGGATAATTAGGGTTTGATTTTGGGAGGAATATATGTTTACCGATTTGAAAAAAACAAAAGTAAAGGGGGTGTTTTGTAAATTTTTAAAGTCGTGGACCATTTTTGTAATACTCTATAAAACCAGGGCAATATGAATAAAATATAACTTGAGGGTGCTATTTGTAAAATATGGAAGTTTTGGAATTAAAATGTAAATAGATAAATATGTATATATCGAATTGGAAATTAATTAAGATGAAGGACTAAAAGTGTAATATTTGGAAAATGGAAGGTTCTCGGTGTAAATAATATTATGAAGGGTGAAATGTGTAATTTTGAGTATTTATGGGCTTAATATGTAATTATAGTAAATTATATAAATCGAATTGGATTTTAAATAAGTACAAGGACTAAAGATTTAAATTCTGAAACTTTGAGGGCTGGTTGTAACATAATAATATTGAAGGTTATTTTCTGTAATTTGAAGAAATAAAAGGGCTTGATGTGTAATGTAACTATGATGAGGATTAAATTGTAAATTATATAAGTATAAGGTTTAATTTGTAATTAATTAATTAAAAGGGTGTAAATCGTAAATTATGAAACTTGAAGGCTAAATATGTAATTCTGGAAAGTATAAGTGTTTGAATGGTAAAATGATAAGATTTCAAATGTGGACCTTTAACTTTGGTAAATTTGCATTAATAACCCTAAACTATGAAAGATTATCATATTTGATCCTAAATTTGTATAATGAGTTAAATGAACGTTCCTTCCATAATAAGTTAACAAAAGACTTAACTTAGTTCGTATCACTTGAATATTGATAAATATGGGAACTTGCTAATTCAGGAAACCTGCTAAAAATAGAAAGTTACTAAATATGGAAAGTTCTTAAAATGGAAAGATAACTAAAGATGGTAATCTGAACTTGAACCCTTAGTAATTTTGTCTTCTACTTTCTCTAGGTGTAGATAGGGAGAGGTCCTGATCTGTCTCAGTGCTTTCTGCTTTTGTTCTTTTGTGCTTGCATTTGAATAAGGTACAGATACTCTGCCCTTTTTCAGTAAGGGTGTCCTATCTCATTGATATGATTCTGATTCTGATTCGTTAAGTTTTCCCAAAGCCATTGCTATGTTTCCCTTTGTTGTGAACCCTTGATATGATCCTTTGCTTTGTATACTTTGATCTGTTAAACTCTGATTTGGATCTTTGGCATTACATCTGATATATCTGTTATGAACCATCTGTTATGGACCATCTGTTATGAACCTTTGATTATGACACTTTGATTTGATATGATATCTGACTCTTAGTTTGATACCCGAGCCAAAATTTGTGACCCTAGCCATGAAGGTAACATGGCCATGTCATTGATGCACCGATGGCGTGACTCTAGTGTGTTGGAGTGATGTTACACACCGTCCCTTTGTTTTGGTCTGCATGTGATTGGGTAGGGGCGTATGGATGCATCCTAGATCTGTTTTGTTTAGTGGATTATCTATGTATATGATTTGATATTGTCTGGTGATTGGTACTGTGTGCGATACATGCCCTTCACATATCTGAGAGGTCGCTCCTCTATGGTTACTGTATATGATTATCTGATTTGTCTGGGCTCGGGGTGGATTACTATCCTATATTATTTCTTTTCCTTTCATTGCTTGTACCTTATGATTTTTCCCATCGCACTATATCTTATATCGGTTTCGTTATTATTGCTTTGTATATGTATCTGTTCACTGAGCTCTCGTAGCTCAGCCGCTTTTCTTTTCCATGCGGCAGGTATCTAAGCTGGGAGCTGGGATTGCTTTGGGATGAGAGTAGAGATTGTTTTGGAGACTTACCTTAGTTACCACCCTTGCATTATGACATTTGTTTCGGGATTCTGTTTCTTTTGTTTATTCCATTGGTTTATCTTTATCTTTTGAACTCATGTAATTTGGTTTAAGCCGTGTTGGCTTGACTTTCTTATTGATTTTGGTTTATGGCTTCCGCTGTGTATTATTTATGCTCTGATTTGTCACCGTGATGTGACACCTTTACCCTTGTCGGGTTGGGGTGTTACAACGGATGTGAAGGATTGTTTGATTTTTAATCCTTCACAGAAGCTTGGGAACACTCCTTCGGCGAATTGCTTTCCATTATCGGAGATGATAATGTGAGGGACACCGAATCGGCAAATTATGTGCTCCCATACAAATTTCTCCATATGTCTTCCCATCACCGAGGCTAGAGACTTAGCTTCAACCCTTTTGGTGAAATAATCTATAGCCACTACCAAGAATTTGACTCCTCCTGGAGCTATTGGTAGTGGTCCGACTATGTCGATTCCCCATTGGCAGAAAGGCCACGCAGACGTGACAGATGTCATATCTTGCTTAGGCAATCTCGGAACTCTAGAGTGGAGCTGACATGCTTCGCATGTTTGTATGATTTCAATTGCGTTCCTATGCATGGATGGCCAATAGTATCCTTGCTTCATAATTTTTGACACAACAGAGCGGGGACCCGCATGGAAACCGCAGGATCCTTCGTGAACTTCTCGGATGATGTTCGAAGCCTGTGTTGGTCCAACACAACGTAACCATGGAGACAAAAAGGACTTCCTATAGAGATGGTTCCCGATGAGTCTGTAGTGGGGAGCATGACTCTAGTGTGTATTTGAGTGATGTTACACACCGTCCCCATTTGCTACTACATGCGCGCTTTATTATTTATATTGGCCAGGATTATTTGTTTGGGGGGCGTATGGATGCATCCTAGATTTGATTTGTTTCGAGGGATATATCATGATTATTATTTGGTTTGATTTGGTGATTGATGTTGTGTGCAATACACGTCCTTCACATATTTGAGAGGTCGCTCCTCTATGGTTACTGATGGTTACTATATTTGATTTGTTTGGGCTCGCGGTGGATTTCTGACCTCCACTTTCTTTTCTTACCTTGTATTCCTTACTTATACCTTATGCTATCCCAATGCACCATATTATATCATGTTCGTTTCATTTGTTTTTGTTTCCATTCATTATATATCTGTTCACTGGGCTTTTTAAGCTCAACCGCATTTCCTTTCCTGCGGCAGGTTTTAGTTGGAAGATGGGTATGAGTGAAGAGACTTTTGGACTTAGAAGACTTGATAGTTATTTTGGCCTAGAGATGATTAGAAGTTATTATATTGTTAGAATTTGTATTCGCATTTGTAACCTTGTAATTTCAGTATTTCATTTGTAACCTTTGAGATTCCTTGTATTACTGTAATGTATGCTTTGTTTTGATCTGATATGAAACCATTAGTGTGACATCTTTACCCTTGTCGGGTTGGGGTGTTACAAGATACTTTACGTGTTGAATATGAATGGAGGCCCCCCAGGTGCAATTCATGCAAAATATTTGGTCATAATCATGATCAATGTCCTAAACAGGAGGTGAGGCCTCCTACATAGGTGGTTAGTCCTTCTACTATTTCTGCCTCTCATGCCACTCCTTCTGTGGATTTGGATGCTGATGGTTTTCAAAAGGTGGGGAAGGAAAAAAAAGAAGAAAGGTAAAGCAAAGGCTACTAATGGGCATCAATCTGTTGGTACTTCGGTTAAACAGTTCAAGTTTTTTCCTAAGGCAGCTACTAGTGAACCTAAGAAGGGAGCTAATACTATGGGTAATGCATCTACATCGTCGTCTCAGTTGAAGTCTACTGGTAATGCTTCTAAGGAAGTTAATGTTTCTACATATAATCCGTATTCGGCATTGGTGATGGATGATGAAGATGGTGAGGAACAAGTGGAAAATGTTTTTGATGAATCGGCCAATCTTTTTGATTCTATTACAGGGGCAGGCTCATCTCGCACGTTTTCGGCTGGCTAGCTGATTTTCAGTTCTTTTTTATAGATGCATTTTTTGTTTCTAGTTTTGTAAGTGCTTTTGGCATGTCTTAAGCGCTAGAGTTAGGTGTTTATCAAGCTTTTTAGCTTGAGGTTAATATGGTATTTCAGCCATATTCCATCTGTACTTAAACGTTTTTTGGTTATCTACTTACCAAGGTGCAGGATTACTCCCCTTTACCCAAAAAAAAAACATTATGCATACCTGATGGACGTAATGACCTGGCTGTAAGGACCTGTTTTAGCTCTTCCACTATGCTTCTAACTTTGGTTTCATCCAAAAGAGGTCCACATATCTGAACCCGAAAATAACGATAGATTAGAAACTAAGAATAACTTCTGATAAGTACATCTATATAATTGGAAAAATAGATGATGCACACCTGAACACACTCGTTGATTGCATCCAGCATACTTGAGCATATTTCAGGATGAATTTGTACCTGAAACTGCAGCTTTCCTAACTTCTTCATGAAAATAAAATTTAAGAAGCGGTACTAATATTGGAGCAACCTGCATGAGTTTTGGTCAAACAGTAAGTCAATTTTTCATGGAAACATCATACAAAAACATGAGAAAGTAAATAAGGATATTCCACCTGATCAATCCAGGGGAAAAACCCTTCCTTTAACTCATCAGCATAGCAACATAGCATGTTGCATGCAGTAGCTTTCTCCTCAAGGACACTCGTCTTGATTCCTATCCTCTTATCTCAAGCTGAATAGTCTCAATGCTGCAGGATGAACATGGCAAACTTATAATGTAAACTCATTAACTAAAAAACCTAATAGTGCATTTAATTGAAAACAAAGGCAAAGGCTAAGCATACGCTCACACACAAAAACAAACAAGTTAGTCAAAATGCTGAAACATCTAAGTAAAACTCCAAGACATCAAAGATCATTAAGAAGTTAAGTACTGTCCACTAACAAGAATAGTGTTCATGTGAGGCAGACTTTAGTAAAGTACTGTCCTGTGCTTCTCAGCTTGTATAAAATTTAACAAAATTTGTAACTTCAACAGACGTGTTTTCAAATAGTACTTAAACAATGATACCTCGAATATTACTAAAAAACAATTATATGATATCCATATCAGTTTCTTGAGATTTAAAAACAAAGAAGCAAACAATTAAGGCCAAAGAAATCAGTGAAGTAAAAGAAACCATTAAATCCAGTACAAATGTTATATAAATATGAAGATGCAGTGCTCATTGGCGAGTTTAGTTTATAAACAATTTAACATACTAATACTTCTTTTCACAAACGTAAATATGAAACTTCAAATCAACCAGAACCTAAAAAGGGTCACTAATGAATACTGCATTTGGATGTCCAAACTATTTCACAGACATAGCAACCAATGAGGCAATGAGACAAATACACTTAACTACTGCTTGTTTTACAATTTGTATACATGAATATCAGACATATTTACATGGCGGATTATTGCAATCAACATATGAGAATGGAAGGTTGCAACTTTGATGAACCATTATGTTGTTTCATGCCTTTAACAACCTTAGACCGATTTGTAACTAGCAAAACTGATTAGTAGCTATGTAAATTAATCACATAAACTCATACCACACCATTTCCAGCATATAACCAATACGCTTGATATAACATTCTTACTTAGGACTTGTTGACTTGTTGGTTTGTTAGCTACAACTCTTACAGTCAAAGAGAGACTTAACTGATAACCTATCAGCAGTGACGTAGTTGGAACAAGTTACCTTTAAGAATAGCAATCAATCACATCCCTAAATCTTCTACTTTCTGTTTTCAATCCACTTGATTAACTACAATTTCAACAGGCATCATAACTAAAAGCTCGAAATCATGAATTCTACACTAGCTTGCAAAAAAAACCACGCCATTATTATATAACAGCAAGTTATTCTCTCCATAAAAGATACTACATTTTGAATGTTGGATTAAAATACTACAAAATTCGCTTTAAATACAGAACTAACACTGGTTTGCTTATTATTAACCTTGATCTAATAAGAATTATTTTTTTCAAAGGGTGTTTGGATAAGCATATTTCGCCAGCTTATGGGCTTATTTGATTTGGAAAAGCCAATAAGCTCACTCTATAAACTTAAGCTTATTAAATAAGCTCAAGTTGGTAAGTTCTGAAAAGTGAGCTTATTGAGTATTCTAAATCAATTACGCCCAAAATCCGAGTAAATAAGCCAATCCAAACACCTCATTGTTGGAATATATGAATCATAACAATTATGTAAACATATAACATGTACATCAAAGTATATTGCAGCGGAAACAAGATCAATATTCTAGTAATTAATTAACTAAATAAAAGGAATACGCGTACCTTTGATTACTAGCTAAACAAGTAATCGAGTGAGCAAGAACCAAGTAAAACCCTAACTTAGGATTTATCAAAAAGTCGACTTCTACTAGTCGAATGGGGAAAATAACTCAAGCTAAAGTAAGCTTGATCTCCGTTCTTGTACACACGTATTAGTAGCGTTTCAATGTGAAAAGCTAAGTTCAAGATCACAAAACAAATCCAACACTTAATGTTATTGTTAGATCGATTTTTCCCAAGGTGTTTGGGATGAAAACCGATCGGCCAAGAACAAAGAGGAGAGAAGAAGAGAAGTTGGTTTGCTAGGGAATCCACATTAGAGAACTATGAATACAAGGGTTTGTATTTATAGGCCTCTTAAACTTTCTCTCCAAGCTAGGGCAACAAAACCCTCTCCCCTTAGGATGGGTCGGCCGAAAACTAGAGCCCAAGAGGGATTCTAGATCCTTCTTGGTTTGTATTTCATCTCTAGTCCCTCAAGTTAATATTTAACGACCGTTAACCAAACCACGTTAAATAATAACGACCGTTAAGTGTTCATTTCGTGAAATTTAATAATTAAACATATTTTAATATATTAATTATTAAAACATTGAAACTCATACGTAATGTGTGCAATCCCGAAGTCTCGTGTTCGAAACTGGTCATACGTATATTAATTTATATCCACAACTTTAACAACTCCCACTTGGATATGCATTAATATAGTAATGACATTGGTTAGTCTAGCTTAACAACCCAAATGCCCCCAGATCGACCCTGAGTATGGTTTCTTGGAAAAAACCTTGTTATGATTCAGCATCATACTTATCCTTTTGTTTCTAATACCGCGTTAATATGGATATTGATCTAAGTCATTCCATAATTAACAGTTTTGTTTCTCGTTAATTATAATTGATCAAGATTACCAACTCATCTGAACGTATTCTAGATAGACCTTGGGTGTGCGCACGCAAACATCTTGTCAACCCTACGAGTGGCCAAGCAGTATTATACTTCAAAACAAATTTGAATGAAAAAATCCTTTCTTGACTACGAGCATAACCCTTGAACTTCGCATCACCTCCGAAAATAGCCCTTATAACTACCAGTTACGGATAGCGTTAGACTATCTTACAGAAAATGAGCTACATTCACAGCTGTCACCTGGTATCTCAAGTCTAAGGATAAATATTCATGATTTACTTTAATGAAAAAGATCCATAAAGTACAATCATGTGGTTGGGATCTGTCTTATATTCAATTTATCAATTATTGAATATCATGTGAATTTGGCATGTCAACGCATCAATATACTTAAGTATATTCTACCAAAACTCAGATTTGCCTTAATTCAATAATACTCCCATATTATTGATCGACAACGGACTATTTAGAATAACATCAGTTATTCACGGATTTAAACATGCAAATATAGGATACAATATTATAAATGAGAATAAACATAACAAAATACTTTATTCCATTAAAATAATAATTGTTTACATTATCCTTTATCCAAATACTAACCACAGATTTACATGAAACTACTAGCCAAACGAAGACCAATGCCATTGGCATGTTGAGTAAGCTTATCCTTGGGTAAAGCCTTCGTAAAGGGATCAGCTAGATTGTCATCTGTGTGAACTTTGAGTAAATTGATCTCACCTATTTCGACTTGTTCCCGAACATAGTGATATCTCCTAGGAAAGTGTCTGGCGCCCTTCATGACTCCAGGTTCATTGGCGAATGTTATTGCGGCAGAATTGTCGCAGTACACATTAATAGGTAATTCAATTGACGGCATAACTCCAAGATCCGAAATGAATTTCCTTATCCAAACAGCTTCCATCGCAGCTTCCGATGCAACAATATACTCAGCTTCTGTTGCAGACATAGCAATCGTACTCTGCTTCTTGCTCTTCCAGTCTACTGCTCCTCCATTAATGACAAAGACATAACCCGTCTGAGACTTTGTATCATCTTTATCAGTTTGCCAGGACGCAGGACGCATCGAAGAAACCTGTAACACCAAGCTCTGCATCTGGATTTCCCCCATACATTAGAAACATTTCTCTTGTATTCCTTAAATACTTAAGAATGTTCTTGACAGCATGCCAGTGAAGTTCACCTGGATTGTCTTGATAACGACTGGTCAAATTTTGTGCAAACGCCACATCTGGCCTTGTGCATCTCATTGCATACATGATAGATCCTACTGCCGAAGCATATGGAACCTTTTTCATGTGTGCTATCTCTTCAGGAGTGGAAGCACATAGTTTGCTACTTAAGCCATGTTCTACTTGCATTGGCAAATATCCCTTCTTGGAATTTTGCATATTGAATCTCTTCAATATTTTATCAATGTAAGCACTTTAGCTTAATCCAATCAACCGCTTAAATCTATCTCTGTAGATCTTGATTCCAAGGATGTATGCTGCTTCTCCTAAATCCTTCATAGAAAAACATTTACTCAGGTAAGACTTAAGTTCGTTAAGACTTGGTATATGATTTCCCATAATTAATATGTCATCGACATATAGGATAAGAAAAGTAGTATTACTCCCACTAGCTTTGTGGTATACACATGGCTCATCAAGATTTTGAGTAAATCCAAACCTTTTGATTTCCTCATCAAATCTTTTATTCCATTGCCTTGATGCCTGCTTCAATCCATAAATGGATCTTTGAAGCTTGCATACATGCTCAGGAAATTGTGGATTCACAAACCCCTCAGGCTGCGCCATATAGATGTCTTCATCAAGGCGACCATTCAGGAAGGCGGTTTTGACATCCATCTGCCAAATCTCATAGTCATAGTATGCAGCTATGGCTATAAGAATCCTAATAGCTCTAATGTCAGCTACAGGAGAAAAGGTCTCCTCATAGTCAACACCATATGTTTGGGTAAAGCCTTTAGCTACCAAACGAGCTTTATAGGTGTGTATGTTGCCATCCATGTCCGTTTTCTTCTTGAAGAGCCACTTAGACCCAACCACCTTAGCATTGGGAGGAAGTTCTACTTCAATCCAGAATTTGTTGTCTCTCATGTATTGCATTTCCCAATCCATAGCAACCTGCTATTTATCTATTTCAAGACTATTAATGGTAGCCCTATAACTAGTAGGTTCATCAAGATCCCCTATTATAGTTTCCTCACACTCTACGTTAAGACATAGGCGTTCAGGAGCTTTTACAGATCTTGTAGATCTGCGAATGGGAACCACTTTAACTTCCGGTGGAGGACCTAGACTTTCAGGTTCCACAGGAAGTGTGCTAGTGCTTTCAGAAGGTGATGTATCTTCTTGATCATTTTCAAGATCATAAACTCTCCCACTGAATTCTTGAGATATGAAATTCTCCTCAAGAAATTCGCCATACCTAGCCACAATGACTTTATTCTCTGGCGGAAAGTAAAAGTAGTAACCCCTTGTTTCCTTAGGGTAAT
Source organism: Artemisia tridentata subsp. tridentata (assembly GCA_021014915.2). Lineage (NCBI taxonomy): Eukaryota > Viridiplantae > Streptophyta > Magnoliopsida > Asterales > Asteraceae > Artemisia > Artemisia tridentata. The sequence goes on from CP139504.1 coordinate 133,873,221, forward strand.
AACATGCCAAAGATCAAGATCTTTTGATTTCACATAAGTTTCGAATCTATTTTTCCAATAAAGAAAACCATCACTTTCAAATAGTGGTGGTCTTTGCATAGATTGCCCTTCTAAATATTTTTCGGATTCCATAGATCGTTTCAAGTTTTAAAATATAATTTATTTTAAAAATCTTGTTTCACGTGGCTCTTGATACCAATTGTGGAAAACTAGAAGGGGGTTGAATAGTTTTACGTCTTTTTAATTTATTATAAAAACTTTGTTTACTTTTAAAAACTTAGATTCGAATTTATGTGAACTCAACTCTTGAACAATATGAACAAATATAAGTAAATCTAAATTAACAATGCAAGTAAAGTAATGAAATGAAATGAAAGATAGAGATGGAAAGATCGAACCGCGAGACAAAGGATTTATAGTTGTTCGGCTACAAGGACACCTTCCTTGCCCTACTCCACTCCTCGAGCACCTAACTCGATAGTTTTCTTCACTATGTCAACAAGCTCCCTTATGGCGGAGAAAACCTTACACAACTTTCGCTTACACCAATTTTACGACACAAAGCTAAATGTCGAGTTCTAATCGTAGCTAGAACCAATCTCACAACTTCAATCACAACTTCTTCACAACTTCTTCACTACGGCTTCACAACTTTTTCACAACGGCTTCACAACTACTTCACAACGGCTTCACAACTACTTCACGACCTAGCACTACTTATATACTCTTCTACTTCTTCACACCTTCACTACTTACACACCTTAACTTCTTCACAACTTCACTACTTACACACTAATCTAGCCTAAACAATTATGCTCACACCTATCTAACAAATATACACAACTTATACAAATGAATGAATGATTTACAATTTTGATACACCAACAACTTGGATGGAAGAGATACACCAAGTTGTAATACTTCTTGTCTTGAAGGATAGAAGTATTCTTCTCTTGCACTTGAGAGGTTGAAGCTTTGGATCACTTGAAACAAAAGCTTATAATTATATGATCAAAGGGTTTTTGAAGATATGAAATGAGATCTAAATCAGAAAGTTTTTAGTGCAAAAGGTGAGGAAAAATTCCAGGAATGAACCAGTATTTATAGGCAAAGCTGGGGACTGGAGGAGCGTGGCCGGTCCCCTTAATTATTAAGGGGGCCGCCCCTTATATCCGTTGCCCAGCTTTGTCTTTTTGTGGGGAAGGTTTTTCTGGAACATTTTTGCCATTTTTGGTTGAAAATTTGAATTCATAAATTTATTATGGATTAAACATTTTCCTTTAATTACCAAAAATGATTTTGTAAAAGATATAAAATGTTTGTGTCATTTTATAAAAAATCTAGTGATTAAGAAAATGTTCCTTTGATCATATAATGCATTAGGCATTTGTTTATTCATACCTTAAGTGATTAAGTTGTTAAAATAGATATTTACAACTAAATACTTGTTTATGTCATAATATTTCGTTTAATGATTTTACATTTTGTGATTATCAAAACGTAGAGGTATCGAAAAATATTAATAATCTCCCCCGTTTTGATGATTACAAAATCTAAACTCATTAAATTAAAAAATTAATTTTTAGACAAGTATTTAGTGAGTTTATCTCTACTTCTCCCCCTTTTTGTAGAATCAAAAAGGTTATGCCGACAAGTTTCAAGAATGAAGTTTGACGGGAATAGAGCTCCCCCTTGATGTGTGCTCCCCCTCGTTCGAGGGCACCAAGGAGTGAGTTATGTGAAACACATAATCATTGCAACGACATTTAGTATGCTTGAAACATATAACAAGAAAAAGGTCCTAAATTGCCAAAGAGAGCTTTCGGACTTGCTTGCGACACGAAAGCTTGGAAAATAAGAAACATAAGCATATAGTATGCTTAGATGGTTGATGGTAGAGTGTTTGGGATGGAATTGGTTGAGTGAGGGTAAGAATGTTGGATTAATAGAGGTATATTTTTGGAGGTGGAGAGTTTGGAGGTAGAGAGTTTGGAGCGGAGTAGGTTGATTGAGGGTTAGAGTGTTGTGCTAGTGGAGGTGTTGTGCTAGAGTTTGGAGTGGAGGTGTTGGATGAGATCTAGTGATAAGATACTTAATCCCAGTGAAATGTTCATTTAAGGCAATGATTTGTTTTTGGATAAGGATACGACAAGGACAATAGTTGACATGGTTATCAACTTGATTCAAGTTGTGGGGGTGAGGTAAGCAATTTGAGTAGAGTGAGGATGGAGGATCGAGGTTGGCCCTTGTTATGTTGTGCGAGGTGTATAGCAAGGAGATCACAAATGTCATGGATTTGGTTTATATCTTCACGGAACCTTTCCTTTTCCGTGAGAATGTGGATTTGATCATTTGGTGGAAGTGGATGAAATTTGAGTGTGTAGATGGAAGTAAACTTGGATGTTTGACCAATATGATGAGGGTTTTGAAGGGTTTCATTGAGATTAGTTTGAGGTTGAGATGTGTAGTTTGGAACGAAGGTGGAGGTTGAGGTTATTTTGTGATGAAGAAGGGCTAGAAGGGAGTTGATCCAATCTTGCATTGAGCAAGGTGTAAGGCAAGAAGAGCACAAAGCTCATGGGCTTCTTTAAGTTCTTCAATGAACTTCAAGTGTTATTTGGGATGGATGTTTGGATATGCAACATAGAAGAAGCATGTGAGTTGGTAGGAAGTGGTGGTGATACTTTTGGTGATGGAGACATTTTTTAGTTTGGGTAATCATTAATGGATGAAGATGAAGGCACGGAAGAAAAGGATATTTCATGAGTGGAGGGTGTTTTGGATGGTGCATTGGTAGGTGAAACATGATGTGAGGTGTTGGTGATGAAATTAGGATTGTTATTTCGAGATTGAGCATGTTCTTTATAAGAATTATTTGGGTGAGATGATGATGTATTTTTGTGAGCAAAAATGGATGGTTGGTTATTATGATGAGGTTTGTGAAAGGATTCGTTGGAATGAGCTTGAGGATTGGGAGTATAATTGGGAACAAATGTGGGTGGAGGTGTTGGTTGTTTAGCACATCATTTGTTGAGATGGACTTGTTTTGGGGGTTTGGTTTTCTTCTCCAAACGGGTTTTTCGGTCATCCTTTCTAACCTTGAGGATTTTGGTTTTGGTTTGATGGGAGATGGCATGATGAGATGATGGAAGATTATGAGGAATGGGAGTGTTTATAGTGTAGGATTGATGGGATTAAGGAATGGATAAAATTTGTTGGATGGATGGGAATAAGATATGTTTGTGAATTTTGGGAAGTGTAGGATGAAATGGGCTAAAAAGCAGAAAAGTTTCTGTAAACCCCGACCATCAGATGGCCGGTCCCCTTAAATATTAAGGGGGCCGCCTTATGATTTAAGGGGGCCGCCCATCATGAGGTCTCCAGGTTACTGGAAATGGATTTTTGGCAGAAAATTGTAGAAAGGGTTGTGTTTTTGGGTTTAGTTTCAAGCAAGTCCAACTCTTTGAGGCAATTAAGCATGTAATAGATATTTATGCAAAACATGTTAATTAAAGAGATTAAGCAAACAGGTAATTTCATCTAGCATGTAAACATACTCATCAAGCAAGTAATATATATGGACAAGAAAACAATAAACTACACCAAGTATTTTCTTAATTATATGTAAGTGGGAAGATTAATGAACTATTTGATGGATCATAATGTGTGCCTATGTGCAATAAATGGGAACTTAAGATAGCATGGACTTCTAGACTTGTTACAAACAAAATCTTAATAGACAAACCATGGTCCGCTTGATTTGACTTAGTTCACTTATAAATGTCATGTACATAAATATAGATGACAAATATGAGATCACCATGCATGATTTAAAGAAATGTTTTTAGCATTATTCAACAATGTTTGAAAGTGGGTTTTTATGTAGATGTGAAAGTTATTTGAATAAAATAGATTGGGTTTTATTTCAAAATGTGTTTTTGAAGAATGGGTAAGAAAAAAAAATTCCCAATCTTTGACTTTGATCGAAACAGAATTATGGACATAGATTAAGAAGAAAAATGAGATAGTAAAACATGTTAATAGAAAAGTGAAATAGTCATCTAAAAAATCATTTTTCCAAAATGTGAAGTTTCTGTATATTTTTAAAGATACTAGAATTTTGACAACAAATACCATTAATCTTAGATTTAAAAAAAATGGTTGTTAAAGATCTCATGCACAAGGGAATTGGTTAAGGCTATTGTCACATGCTACCCTTTTCTACATATCCTATGGTCATAAGGAAGCGATGACGAAATTCTATATGTTTGATGCGAGAGTGTTGAATGGGGTATAACTTAACATCTATAGCTCCTTTGTTGTCGCACACTTATCTAACTTGATGCCATAGTCTACGAGAGCTTGTTTCATCCATAGTTTTCTAACTCGAGAAATCTAATCTTACTTCTATGTTAATGATTAATCCACTTAACTCATTTCACTTCATCACCATGAGTTTTCTAATAGTGGACATATAAGATTTCCATTTTAAACGTTATAGCTTAAGAGGGCCAAAGGGAAAAGAACAAGTGATTCTAGGTTATAAGTAGATTCATATAAGCTATTATGTGTATATATATAACTAGGCATTATGAGCTAAATAGGCATGAAATAACTAGTCATTAATCTAAGCATATATTATAACAATGAGCTTAAAAAAAACGTACCTTTTAGTCTTCAGTAGATTTTCTTCAAATACTTCAAGGTGTTATATTGACTTATAGAAGCCAATCATAGATGAGTTTCCGAATTATTCAATGAGTGACGATTTAGCCACTTGGTCCCCATTGTCTCATTTGTCCAAAATTGTTTGAACCAAACATGGTTTGCATTTGCATGTATGGTGGAAGTATTACCCAAGGATTAAAACTTGGTTGATGTGAATAATTCCACATTGGGTGACTATTATTAGGAAAGTTTTGTCTACCTTGATTTCTTCTAGGTTGAGGGGTTTTAGGCCGAGGATGAGGATTATTTGGTCTATTTGGAGGTGGAGTTTTGGATCTTAATTTTGGTTTAGAAAATCCGGTTTTGGTTTTTAACGATGGTTTATAAAAGCTTTTTACTTCCTCATCACTAGCAATGGGTATTTTTCTATCTTTTATAAGTATATACTTAGGTTTTGACTCTAACAGTTTTTGTTTACTAGACTCACATTCAAACTTTACATTTTTATTTTCACTATTTGAAATATCGATTGAATTGATTCCTAGACCGGTTTTATCTTCGGATGATCTTTGAACACTTATTATTTTCTTAAGTGAGTTACTACTATTTTTAAACTTGTCAAGTTTGAAAATTTCATCTTTAAGTTTTTCATTTTCATTTTTGACTTCTAAGCATGTTTTGCATTCTATAAAAACTTCTTTTCCTTTTTCCAAATGTTTTAGTTTAATTTTTAATTCGAGTACTTCATTTTTTAATCGATTATTAATATGTTTTAGTGACTTATTTTTAGCTATAACCTTTTGACCTAATTTGCATAACCTATTATATTCATTATCTAGGTCTTTTTCATCTAATGATTGATTTTCATCACTAAAATATTCGGTTTTGGAAAGTACCTCATTGGATGCCTTTGCTATAAGACATTTTTCGTCCTTTGTTATTTCTTTCTCATCTTCATCGCTATCACTCCATGCTCCTCCAACGAACACCTTTTGATTTTGATCCTTTGACATCATTAGACATTTTCCGATGAGGTGATTTGGGTCACCACATTTATAACACTTCCCTTCGCTTTTGTCCTCTTTGTATCTTTGGAATGCCTTTCTTTCATCATGTGGTTGTCTAACGAATCTTCCTCGTCTTTTAAAGAATTTCTTGAAGTCTCTTACGGCCATAGCATATTCTTCGTCATTGCTTTCGGATGTTGAGCTATCCTCGTCACTAGATTCCTTCCTAGCTTTCAATGCAAATGACTTGCTTTGCTCTCTTTTACCTTTGACCATCTCGGAGTCTTTCTTTATTATTGCTTCGTAGACCTTCAAGTTGTCGATCAATTTGTCAAGTTGTAGAGTTGACAAATTCTTTGATTCTTCAATCGCCGTAACTTTAGCTCGCCATTTTGGATGAAGAGCCCTAAGAAATTTCCTAACAAAATTCTTACTAGAAAAATTCTCATCAAGTGCTTTTAAACTTGTGATGATAATGTTAAACCTAGCAAAAGCATTATCTATTGATTCCTCTTCCGGAATCGTAAATTGTTCATATTGCTGAACAAGAAGATCTATTTTATTATCTTTGACTTGACTATTACCTTGGTGAGTGATTAGCAAAGAGTTCCAAATTTCTTTTGCGGTTTTACACATAAAGATTCTTTCATATTCTTTGCGTGGTAACACATTATAAATTACCATTTTAGCCTCATTATTTTTTGCTAGTTTATTTTTCAAATTATCATTTTGTTTTTAAAAAGGTACAATTTCATCTATTTTAGTTAAAGGATTATTTTGAATAGGGGGAAAATCACTATAGGTAATAACATGTCAAAGATCAAGATCTTTTGATTTCACATAAGTTTCGAATCTATTTTTCCAATAAAGAAAACCATCACTTTCAAATAGTGGTGGTCTTTGCATAGATTGCCCTTTTAAATATTTTTCGGATTCCATAGATCGTTTCAAGTTTTAAAATACAATTTATTTTAAAAATCTTGTTTGACGTGGCTCTTGATACCAATTGTGGAAAACTAAAAGGGGGGTTGAATAGTTTTACGACTTTTTAATTTATTATAAAAACTTTGTTTACTTTTAAAAACTTAGATTCGAATTTATGTGAACTCAACTCTTGAACAATATGAACAAATATAAGTAAATCTAAATTAACAATGCAAGTAAAGTAATGAAATGAAATGAAAGATAGAGATGGAAAGATCGAACCGCGAGACAAAGGATTTATAGTGGTTCGGCTATAAGGACACCTTCCTTGCCCTACTCCACTCCTCGAGCACCTAACTCGAGAGTTTTCTTCACTATGTCAACAAGCTCCCTTATGGCGGAGAAAACCTTACACAACTTCCGCTTACACCAATTTTACGACACAAAGCTAAATGTCGAGTTCTAATCGTAGCTAGAACCAATCTCACGACTTCAATCACAACTTCTTCACTACGGCTTCACAACTTTTTCACAACGGCTTCACAACTACTTCACAACGGCTTCACAACTACTTCACGACCTAGCACTACTTATATACTCTTCTACTTCTTCACACCTTCACTACTTACACACCTTAACTTCTTCACAACTTCACTACTTACACACTAATCTAGCCTAAACAATTATGCTCACACCTATCTAACAAATATACACAACTTATACAAATGAATGAATGATTTACAATTTTGATACACCAACAACTTGGATGGAAGAGATACACCAAGTTGTAATACTTCTTGTCTTGAAGGATAGAAGTATTCTTCTCTTGCACTTGAGAGGTTGAAGCTTTGGATCACTTGAAACAAAAGCTTATAATTATATGATCAAAGGGTTTTTGAAGATATGAAATGAGATCTAAATCAGAAAGTTTTTAGTGCAAAAGGTGAGGAAAAAGTCCAGGAATGAACCAGTATTTATAGGCAAAGCTGGGGACTGGAGGAGCGTGGCCGGTCCCCTTAATTATTAAGGGGGCCGCCTGCTTAATTAAGGGGGCCGCCCATTATATCCGTTGCCCAGCTTTGTCTTTTTGTGGGGAAGGTTTTTCTGGAACATTTTTGCCATATTTGGTTGAAAATTTGAATTCATAAATTTATTATGGATTAAACATTTTCCTTTAATTTCCAAAAATGATTTTGTAAAAGATATAAAATGTTTGTGTCATTTTATAAAAAATCTAGTGATTAAGAAAAATTTCCTTTGATCATATAATGCATTAGGCATTTGTTTATTCATACCTTAAGTGATTAAGTTGTTAAAATAGATATTTACAACTAAATACTTGTTTACGTCATAATCTTTCGTTTAATGATTTTATATTTTGTGATTATCAAAACGTAGAGGTATCGAAAAATATTAATAACGTTTTTAGGCATTATTTATCTCAACAGTTCCCTACCCGCCCTGACTCGTTTAAACATTTACTATAACCTTACATATTATGATCCAAACCCCTTTTTAACACGTTAGTCAACCCTGACCCAAACATTTTTGCCACCTGTAGCCTAAACATAAACACAATAACTACTACAAAAATGTGAAACTGGATTCTTAATAATAATCATACTCACAGCTGGCTGTTGCCTCTGATGATACAAAAGTTGCATCAGTCTTCGTGAACATACACCGCCATCATAAGGTCGTTTCGCAGCAGCCGGGCCTTGCAAGTTTTGTAGTTGAAGCTGTTGCCTCAACTGCATCTGCTGCTGCTGCTGCTGAAGCAAATGCGCTCGTTGAACTGGCGGCAAGGACTGCAACAGCTGCTATTGCTGTTGTTGTTGCTACCTCAACCCTTGTTGCTGAATCATCGTCTGTAATTGCGGGTTCGGGTCTGCTTATCCAAAAACTTAGTCGCTAGCTCATGCCCAATAGCAAAAAACAACCCGTTCACCTAAAGACCACGTCCAAATAGCACATGTCACTTTCAGCCTGCATATGACAAAAACATATGAAGCTGAGACTTACTCGGAACAGATTGCGAGTTATTTTGACTATCGTCCTCACCTGTAAGAATAATAGAAAGGAAAATTTTAACTTGGTTAAAATGAAAAGAATAACGAAATAGGATTTCAAAGATATAGACGGACCACAATATTTACAATACAGAAAAAACTAATAGTGAACTAACCTCGAACAGTTGACTGTCTGAGGCTTGTATTTGAAAATAATTACTGCAACCTGCATCTGGACGTGTACAACTGTTTCATTATTACCAACGGATAAAGTACCAGATATGACTTTTAAAGTTCATCTTTTTGATATTTTCAAATTGTAAACAGTCTTAAAAAAGTTTGAGATCCTAATTTTAAGTGTAAATCCTTACAGGCTTTCAAGTGGTAGTAAATTACACTTTTGCTTAAAATAGGTTCAGTTTGTTGTTATTCAGTTATTTACGTAGACATATACTGTAATGTTAATACTTCAACGTTCCAACAGACAGTAGTAAATTACACTTTTGCTTGGAATATTGTATGATATTGTACTACATTATTCACCACAATAACAATATTGCATATATTGATTATTGAAAACCAAGGTTGCTATGTTTACTTGCCTAGGTGCAGGGATCGAGTGCGTTTGTTGTTCGGTCGGTGAACTGACGATGCCCTTTTCAGGCCCTGCGTTAATACCTGCAACAACAGCAAATGAAATCAGGAAGGATTAAAATAACTTAAACCAAGCATAAGATTTTTCAGATAAATTACCAAACTTGTGATTACTTAGATTGTAAAACAGATTAATGTTGCTTATTCTGGTGTTTTCAACAACTCACTACTTTCAATTCGGATACCCTTTCGGTGCTAATTTTACGCAACATATGATTACATGAACTCTTGGAGAAGTACCTATTTACTCCCCATATAATATGAGCTTCTCATTTATTTTTGTCATGATATAAAAGCAGTTTTTCTCAAAGCAGAGAAGAACATTTGGATTTCCTTTCCAATATGCATAGGTAAGGCATCTTTCCCCAACTCATTACTTGTAGCCCTTTTCTTCGTGGTGGTTACTTCTTTTCAATAAAGTCATGTGGCAAGTTGCTATTAAAATCCTCTATTACATTCTCCAAAGCCTCTTCCCTCGTGGATCGCCTTAAAACATGAAAAGACCAAAAAATTTAATCATAGTTCTAATAATACATGAAAAGACCAAAAAATTTTATCTATATAATTGAAGTCATTTTACCTCTATTTCATGTATATTCTCCAAAGCCTTTTTCCTCGTGGATCCCCTTAAAACATGAAAATACTAACAAATTTAATCATAGTCTAATAACACGGGCATGTTTGTTAAAGGATTATCTATATAATTGAAGTCATTATACCTCTATTTCAGGAAATATTTTCGGTGGCGTGATAGACCATCACCACAACTTGATTCCGAAGGAAAACACAGGTACGTCTGATTTTCCGCCAGCCAAAAAAGTATTGCACCTGATGGGAGTTTACTGAAATGTTTCAACCTACTGCAAAAAGTATACCTTAGATAATTGGTATTTGTATACATCCCACTTTTGCTTTCTGTCATTTCATTACAAAATAAAAGGGGCTGTTTGGACAGGGTCTGACCAAAAGGGACTGTTTGGAATACATTACCTGTTTCCTAAGTATGCTAACCTGTCTATTTAATCACAGCTGCAAATAGGCAACAACTGATGAAGGTGTGTGCCTATCCTTCTCTTGTGGTCTTTTCCGTGGACCCTCTCACTCTCTGGAACCTGTATCCCCACAAATACATACACGTAAGCCGAAATGGAATAACCTCGTATGCCCAAAATAATTTCAAGGCCTCTTTTATGGACGACATTTCATGTTCATAAACTTTGTGATAATACAGATTCTGTGTTAGGAATATAAATATTCAGATGAAGGATCGGTCACCCCGAGTATCTACTTAGCATTTATATAGCTCGTAGTCTTATTAATATTTGTTTAGTACTATTAGTATTATTAGTATTATTAGTGTAGTTACTTATATTTGTGGAGTGGGTCAGGGCTTTCCCCACTGTCAGCTCACTCCACAGCCCACTAGGGGCACAAGTATTAGGAACTATAAGTAGCCCTCTCCACACAAGGGGAGGGTTGGAACTCTTGTCACATTTCACCTACAATCTAATTGATTTCAAGTTTTCCCTTACCTCTCTCTAACTTCTCTCTAAAACTCCACCATGGATCTCATCTTCCATAACCTAAGACCACCCGAATCATCCACACAATCAATATGTTTAGATATTACAATTGGTATCAAGAGCCATGGTTAGGTTCGATTGATTGTGTGTGGTTTCTATTTTTTTTGGATTCGTGGTACTGTTCGAACATTATCTATTGAATATTTGTTGCTTATTTGTTTGTTCGAATATTTTTTTTTCTGGTTACCAATATTGTTGTGTATTGGGCCTTAACTGATTGCTCAAGTAAATCTAGTTTGGGCCTAAATTTTTTAAAGTGACTGTTTCATAACTGGGTGTCTCAGTGCGTATCGATAGATCATTCTTGGTAGCGATTTGTGGCTTCCATTTTCTTTCTCCCGTGTTTTATGTTCTTTGGCTCGAACTCTTGGGTATTTCAGTCCTTTTGGTTTATTTTTGGTCAAATGTATGATCGAAAAAGGTTGATACTGGTTACTGCCTTTTCTCTTGGTTTATGGTGGCTCAAGATTTATCAACTCAAACTGCTTGTGTTTTATTTTGGGTTTAAAATATTGTGATTCTTGGTAGCTGTTTTGAAAGCATTTCTTGGGAGAGGTTTAGCTTAATTTCTTGATAGCGGTTTGGTGAATATTGGGAGTGCTGTTTGGAGCTTAACTAAAACTAGAAAGAAGACAAACTGAGTTGAAAGTGACAGATTTGTTGTGTACCTGTAGCGGTTTGACCAGTCAACAGCGGTTTGACCAGTCCTGGCGGTTTGACTTTTTGGCAGTTTGACTTTTTGGCGGTTTAATCTTCAGCGGTTTGGGTCCTAGCGGTTTAGTGACTGTAGCGGTTTTGACTTTTTGGCGGTTTGCTATTAGCGGTTTAATCTTCAGCGGTTTTGTGACTGTAGCAGTGGGCCACAGTTGACCAGTCAAGAAAAGTCAAAGTATTAAAAAGAAAGGAGATGAAGCAGAAAACTAGACCACTAACCAAACCTACCACTGACTCGTGACTACAGCCTATATTCATCATCAGTCAACCACAAGAAATAAGAAAACTGAAATGAGGATGAGGAAGAACAGATCCGAGACACAATAACCAAAATCAAACCATAACAAATCCATATCTAATCCCACAAATCCATCACTGCTGCTCACTTATATTTCACAACATCAAAAGTTCCTAAAGCAACTACCCTATAACAATTCGTCATGAAACCTTCTCCAAACCATCCATACATCAACAACAACAATCAAAAGATCTCAGTCATCTCTTTGTACAAACCAAGGTTCGCTCAAATATCAAGCCATGAGAGATTTACCATCATCGATCTTTGTGTTTGCAAGATTCACAGTTTAATATCCGAAATTTAAAGGAAAGATAAATAACAAATCTGTTCTTATCTTCCTTTCTTTCGTTAACATACAATGAGAACATAGATCAAATTAGAAGTGTAAACTTCTGTTGAATGTTTGAATCTTTTAAAAGAAAGAACAATACTGTAGTTGTGATCTTTCCTCTTATTCGGTTTAAACAAAACGAAAAACATATAATGATATACCTACCTTAGACCTTTATCTAAAGATCGTGAAGGTCTTTTAAACATTTTATAAGAATGAAGAGCCAAGAAGGTTCATGGTACGGTTAGTGTATAAACAAACCGATTAAGGATCTGTGTTGATTCATTTTTCTGTGAGTTTGGATTGATTGATAATGAGATTAGATGGTTGTTGATGTGAAGAGGAGATGTGGAGATGTGGGAGGCGCATGGCGTCAAGCTTAGGGTTTGGAAGAGATAATAATGATATGGGGGCTGTGTATTTGAGATGCATCTAATTAGGGTTATGGTGGGATATGGTCTCTTATATCAGTGATTTAGAGTAATCTATTGGTACTTAAGAGGCCGGATTGTGTTTGGATTAGAATTTGGGTTATTATTATTGTTTGGGCTTCTACCTATCCTAAATGTGACAAAGGGGTGTTTGATCGTGTTTATTTTTGGATTGGACGATATCAGTCTCATGTACTGAAATGATGGCCTGCGCACATTGGAGATATAAAATTGCTATCCGAATTTTTTTCTTTCACAAAAATTTTGGACGCAAATTGTTGATACATGAGAGTGGTATTTTGGACATATAAAATCTCACGAGGATACACACGTCACGGCTCGTATTTGGGTTTATGAATGTCTACGTGAATTCAGAGTTGTGGATTTGGCAGAGTTGTCCTATTAGTGCCCACGATTTGAGTGATCCTGCAATTTGATCCTTGCGATTTGAGCTACAGTTGACAAATTGCAATTTGGTTAATTGCAAATTGACAAGTTGCTATTTGACTTGTGGCGACTTGACTGACTGCGATTTGACCAGTTGGGATTTGTCATTGCGGGTTAACACTTGCAATTTGACTAATTGCGATTCGGTCAATTGCAATCTGACTTGTTGCGAATTGACAATCTGTGACTTGACTTGTTGCAATTTGATCAAGTTGTGATATGACTTATGTGACTTGAATTTCGAAGATTAGTATTGCACTTCACTCTAAGCTATTCTTGTTGATTTCACGGTTTCTCTTGTAGATTTTAGAAAATCCCGCGAAAGATTCTATTTCTCGGTTTAAATCTCAAGAGTAGTAAAATCCCGTCAAATTAATTTTGGACACGTAGGCTGGACTTGGACTTAGACATAATAAAACTTACTGGGTTTGACTATCTTTTCGGGATTAGTTTGTGCTACGAGATCGGTAGGATTTGGGAAATTATGGTAGCTTGGTTGGTTTGTTAATTCACGGGTTGGTGTACTTAGTGTCTCAAACATCTCGGGGTTGGATGGATGCACGATGTTTGATGACCCTTGCTCGAGCGTAGTTATGGTGATTAGACTTGGAGGTTCAAGAAGTGGATATATACAATAAAGGATGGAAGGCTGGGTATATATCACTACCTATATTTAAAGGAGTTACGTTGTTGTGTTCAATATAGGTTCTAAATCACGATTTTAGTGCAAGTATAAGTCGCGGACTTGTTCTTTATCAAGCTTCATCAAGTGATTGTTGTTTCTCAAGCTTCTAATGAGATTGTTGTACAAGATCTTCTCAAGAGGTGGTTAGACTTAAAGACGAGAGGTGGTTTGTTCAGAGACGCGTTCTAACCCGTTACACATTCTATAGTTAAACATATCTCATCAAGCGGTGTTGGCATATTATGAGCTTTAGGGAATGTTAACCTGCTAAACCATTGATGAGGAGACAAACGAGGGGTACTACAAGCGAGTCTTTATTACCATCTTCTTTGCAGTAGTTTTATGTGTCTCTTTCCATGTATCTGTATTGTGCTTGTCAAATTCACAAACATCACGGACTCTCAACTTTGGCAAAAAGGTCATTTCATGCCCTTTTTGAGGGGGAGAATTAGCGCGAGTTTCCTAGCAGTTCCGTCTCCAGCGATGTGAATTTTAGCGGTTCCGGTGACAGCGGGTCAGATCGTATCGGTTCAGTCTCCAGCGGTTTGAATCTTAGCAGTTCCGGTTTCAGCGGGTCAGATCGCAGCGGTTCTGGATTCAGTGGTTCAGTCTCCGGCGATTTGAATGGTGGTTCCAGTTTCAGTGGTTTAGCTTTCAGTGGTTTGGGTCTTAGCAAATTGCCTAAGATTTCAACGATTTGATACTTACTGTTGTGCAGTTTGTTCTTGAATTTACTTCTCGGTTAAATCTCAAGAACTGTAAAATCCTGTACACAGTACGACAACTATTCCATGCACTGCACCGATATCATCCAAGCAGCTGGGTCAGACAGCTATGTTTGTTTGGACTGACTATGAGTCATGGGCACTGCTAAGAATTAGCGCATATTTCTTCTCCCTTCGAATATTCAACCGCACAAAATGATCACGAAGCTAATTTGGTATTCCTTGCTTGAGGGTGAAGTTGGATTTCACGAAAGAGTCTACCTATTTTATCTTGAAATCGGGGATGGTTGGATGCATGATTTCAATGATAATTTGCTCGCGCATATGATGTAAGTTGAAGACTTGGGTTATCTAGTTTCCAGAAGTCGGGGTGGATGGTTGAAGACCTGGTAAACTATCACTTAAAGGAGATACATTGTAGTACTCAGTGTCACACGTAGAAGACGTTGTGGATAATCGCAAGAGGTGATGAGAGTCTCATACTTTTTCAGGATAACATTAAGCACTTAGAGGCTTAACACCGTTCTTCCAACAACAATGCAAGCTTAGGTAACAAATTTGAGTAATTCTACTTCATTTTCAAGATTGGTATATCGGATTTCCTTCATCAAGTGGTCACAATTGTTTGTGTTCGAGGTTGGTTAGTTGGACAAAGGCTTTAAAAGTTATGATGTGATCTGTAACTCTCACATGATATTCTTAACCCAAACTGATGTTCACCAAAGCCAAATCAGTCACGCCACATTCAATCTGTTACTGTCTCACGGTTTCTTCTTGGTTTTGTAAAATCCCGCGAAAGAACTTATTTCTCGGTTTAAATCATAGATTTGTAAAATCCCGTGATGATGGGCTATGCGCTCTTGACCAGGATCGGATTAAAACCATTATCAAAGTTCAGCTATAACATCACAAATGGCTGGATCGAGGTATTTAATTGACAAGATGTGACTACGGGGTTAGTTCAGTATTATTTATTTGAGGCTGAAGTGAAATTTCATGGGTGCGTGTACTTAGTATCTGAAGATATCGGGGAGGTTGGATGAAGATTCTTCGAGATCCTTGTTCGAGCTTTCGACAGTTACAATGACGAGGACTTGGATATCTAGTTATTTTTTTCTTTCTCTCTATTGCAAAATAACTATCACTTTAAGGAGTCACGTTGTAGTGCTCAGTGTCACACGAAGTTGTGGATATCCAAGAGGTGATGTACGTCTTATACTTGATGGTTGGTTGGTTGAAGAGTATAGAGTACTTAGGGATTCGATGTTGCACGAAGTCTCTACACCGCTCTTTGTCACGCATTAGTACAAGTTTAAGTCACAAGTTCGGGTTATGTTACTTCAGTCTCAAGTTCATCATATTGGGTTTTTCTCCATCAGTGGTCACGACATCAAGCCGACAAAATGATAATGGGGTTGGTAACGAGTTAGATGAGAGAAGAAGTAAAGAGAGAGTAATGACGTCTGTATACATCAGTGCAGGCCTCGCTCTTCATCATAATGACGTCTGAATACATCAGTTCAGGCCTCGCTCTTTAATGACAATGGCGTCTGCTGACATCTCTTCAGGCCCCGTTCATCAAAGAAAAGAAAGGTGTACGCTTAAGTGCGCTTTATCTTTAGAAGAAGAGAAATCTTCTTATTTATGGCCATTCTCATCAACAAGTTTCATGATCTTTCCGTGCTTATTCAGTCTTCAAGTGGATCGGCGCATATTGGAGTATATTTTTATTCACGTATTCAACCAAAAATTGCAGTTGACAGGCATATGCAATTTTTGAGGGGGGGGGGGGGAAAGGTGAATAAACAACGTGTTAGTCTTCAAGAACCTTCAAGCGGAGCCACTTACCGTTGATGGTATTCATATTCACTAGTTCAATCATCAAAAATTGCAGTTGCCAGGCATATGCAATTTTTGAGGGGGGGGGGGGGGGGAAAGGGTGAATATTAATCTACATGTTGGTTGATGATTGAGAAATGGTCATACGACTCCTGAATACGTCAGTTCAAGAGTCGTGCAAACCATGGTCCTCCAACACTACATCTTCTTCCTCTATCAAGGTGTTGCAGAACATGGTCATGGAATGCTAATCGACATCGTCTCATGGGCTGGTACAATCAACATCAAAGGGTTTCTAGTCAATGCTTCATGTATACGTCATCAGGCTACATGTACACATCATGATGATGATTCCGATTAATCGTAACCATCAGGGGAGAGAAATGTGTACACCAAGGACGCACAACAGGTTCACGTGATCGGGCTTTATACTGCTTCTGAGTTGAAGTTATTCCGGTGTTGATAACTGCAGAGATGATCAGTGGTTCAACTTGTTACCTTGGTTTTATCGTTTCACTGCTACGTTATGTGCTGATTAATCGTAACCATCAGGGGAGAGAGAATGTGTACATCAAGGACGCACAACAGGTTCACGTGATCAGGGCTTAATATCCAAGGATGGATACATACTATAGATGATCAGTGGTTCAACTTGTTACTTTGGTGTTATAGTAAAGACTGAAGAAGGTCGAGTCGTCAGTCTATTCTTCATTCTCTGCTGTGTGTTATTGTCTCATGTGTACGCTGCGGGCTGATGGGTTATATGTAAGGTTACTGGAAGGCATTTGGTGAGATGAAGATGGTTGGTATTCTGTTCCTCCATATTTGGCAATCTTGAAGAAGGTCTAGTCTTCAGTCTTCTCTACATTCTCCGCCATGTGTTAGAAGACTAAAGACGGCATGCATTCGGTTATCTAAAGACTTCTTCATATTATGGGCGTTCATCCAAATTCTTTCTTCTATTATGGGTGTTCATCAGAAAGGTTGTCAGATTAGGGGAGAGCACTAATTAGGGGAGAGTGAAAAGCCTGAATTAATCCCAAAGATTAAATGTGCTCACATTACTCTTCAGCAAGTAAAGCGATGGCAGCGGAGATATTCTGGAAGCTGAGGAGTAATGGTTTTCGGTTCATAGCCTTGTATATATTTTGCTTCTTACATTCTTTTTCATATCTTATACCATTTTTGTAAATAGATATATAGAAATCTTGCTAATTGTAAATGAGAACCGTAAAATCAGAAAAACCATAAAAATTATAAAATTAGAAAAGACCAAAAATAGTTTCACCTAGGCATGTCTTCTGTTTATAGATAAAATTTACGGACTTAGAAATGTCATTCAATAATGGCACGGGTCTTTAAATGAAGCTCGAGCAGAAGTTAAAATGGATTCTTAAAACATGTCTAAATGGCTTGCTATTACTTTAGATAGCAACCCGCGCTTCACAATGGGGAAAGCCCGTCGCCAAAAATATGGCTGTTCCTCCAACTGGGTGATGTTCACCTGGGCATGGATTACTTTATATCCATGTTTCTTCGATCTGATGTACGTTTCAGTGCATCATTTCTGGTAAAGGAAGAGAAATCTTCTTTGCATACAAATAGTTTTCATTCTATGATTCTTCTGAAAATTATTTGTGAGACACTTGGTGAATATGTGTTGTATGAAATTTGTTTAAACTTGGAATATGCATAAAATTTGTCACTCAATCAATGACTACAAATCTTTAACTAGAATACGAGTCATTGATTGAGGGGGAGAGTGAATTCAAATTTTATATCATCAAATGGATTTCTTGGTTAACTCATACTTGTTAGAAATGGTTTTGTAGGTAATGGGGTATTAGTTGAAGAGGATCTTGCAAAAACTTTATATCAAATGGCTAAACGTGTTAGTTGCTAGAAAGTTTAGGACATTATGTGCAACTTGCTTATAGTTTCCTAGCTTTATGTATCTAGAAGGCTCATTTGTGTTACTTTGGAATCCTCGTTTAATCCCTAAGTACTTTAAGACTCAAAACCTAAAAGAAGTTAGAAAACCAGTTGTGTTTGATGTTTTTGAATACTCCAACGACATTTGTATGATCTGAATGAATGAGTTTCAAATGTTGTTTGACTTTTGTTAAGTCAATTGCTGCTTAATTGTTGTTGATATTGTGCATATGTTATCAGGATTTGCTTAGATATATTGCTATCATGTTAGAATCATGTTCCTAAGATCCTGAGTTGAATATTGATATCTGTGTGAATTGCCATGTGCATGATTGCTATTTGCTCTTCATGCTAGATAGTGGTTTGACGTAGTCCCTGATTGTGGTTTGATTATAAGATGAACTTGGCATTATAATGTGGCAAGCTGCTGAAGTGTAGCTATTAAGGAATAGTGTATCTGTATGTATGTATATCTGTGTTGATATTCTTATGCAGATTCCATAGCCAAAATGAATGTGCCATTTCCCGCTCTAACCATTTGATCAGACACTCAAACTCTATTGATTGGCTCAGAATTCACCACGACAACAACATCGGCAGCAACAACAACAACAACACCGTCATCACCACCACCACCTTCAGTAAAACAAAGCAATATTTGTTCCGATCTCGCCAAGTGGGGATCTACAATTCTTGGACGTACTTGTTGGTGGATGGATAAGCGATGTTGACCACTGACTCACTCAGAAAAGCGGGTGATTACATCATCTGCGCAAAAAGGTCAATATCATTTGTGTCATAATAATCAATTTGTGCAAAATAAGCAGTGAATCTCCCTCCTAGATTAAGGGGGAGCATAGTATGTTTCATCATCAGACTACATTAAATGGGACACATTTTCTCCCACATTTTCTAACTTATTTAAATCAATTGGGATCACAAATCTCAAAAGGTTTGAAATTTTTGATCAGGGGAGAGAATGTGATTTAAATATGAAACCTGATGAAAATGTGATGTTTTGGAATTAAACGTTAGGCTCTCCCATATGTGCTAAACTCTTTCGTATATCGATGCACATATTGAGGGGGAGCAAATGGACAAAAAGGATTTGGCATCGCATGAGATCGTGACTCAGACGTAACCAATGAATTGACGAAACACAAATTGTCATCAATCGAAAGGACATATCCTGGCCGGGTAATAATTTCAAGCTGGTCTAACCAGTGATGTAAGCGTGTCTCGAAAAGGATGTGTTTGAGTAGAGTGTACCGTTTCGAGAAACTTTCTGTGAACTTGACCAGTACGGGTAATAATTTCAAGCTGGTCTAACCAGTGATGTAAGCGTGTCTCGAATCGGTCATGTTCACTGAAAGTTGATCAATTCAAAAAGTGCGAGCTCTACCTAACATGTGCAAATTTATAAAACAATCAATCGAGCACATGTTGAGGGGGAGCATTTGAAAAATATAAAACTCTCAAGTGTTTGCAAAAATGTGTTTCAGAATCATGAACACTTTGAGAGATTTTTCAAAGATTTGGTTTATGGCTATCGTGGAAGTACACCAAAGACCTACCATTTTAATGAATGCATGGAGTTATAAGGATGGTTAGGTTAGGCTCAAGTTCCCACGATCCCGCCAGAGCCGGAGGGATCTACCCAGGGACAATCCACTAGTTAGTGTAGAAGTCCTTAGGTATGATTAAAAAAGGAGAAAAGTGGATAAGGGAAAAGTGCCGACTGAAATGGAGCTAGTACTGGAACATACCCAACAAGGTACTAGTAATGAAGTCTCGGTAAGCACTGAAGGGGTTGAAGAATGAAAAAGAATTGTAAAGATAAAGGGTGAAAAGAAAGAAGCCCTCCTTACAACTTAGGCAGAAACCGGGTCAATTCATATGCTGTCAGAATCACTTAGTTGATTGTTGGCATTGAAGACAAAGTATCATGGACCCAGTGATACGCTGCACAACCCTCCCAAGCCACTCAAGGTCCCTCAAAGGATTCTTGTTTCAATTGTCACGGAGTTCAATACATTTCTATCGTCTCTCTCACTCCGAGTTAGATGATATTGAAAAGGTGGCAGTTCTCTCCAGCCTCCGCTCACTAAATCAAAACGCACTATCGAGTCTAGAGCCACGAGATGCATAATAAGATCTCATAGGGACACGAATTATTTCTATACTGGTTGTTCAACATTAAGGACAGCAGTTGTAAACTCATGAGTCCTACGCAGATCTTAGCAATCTGCCAGAACATTTATGAGAGAATTTACAAATGTAATTCTCAATGATTGAATGGAAATTCCTGCCAGGGTCAACATCAAGCAGCCCTGAAAGCAAGTCACTTCGGTAATTCCCTGGGGATTACGCTTAGTGATCACGGCGGTTTCAAACGGTCTACAGTCGTGGAGTGATCTCCAGCGACTCACCTAATCGTTGATATACTACGGTACGATCTTAAAAATCCCTCTGTGGGTTTTCGATTAGGAACGGTCTGGGTAAGGATTAGAGAAAGTTTTCACACTATGCTGTTAACAATCTCGAAGTCCGAACATGTAAGTACCGGACGTTTTATTGCTAACTGTCGTATGCAGGAACTTCTGGCGGTTGTGGCTGTTGGATGCTGTAGCTGGTTGCAGTTGTAGCTGGTTGCAGTAAAGATGCCAATCCTCTACCACATGCTCACACTACATCATCATTGTAACTCAACAAAGTCATGATCAACCAAAAAGACCTTCAACACAGCTTCTGCAAACTCTAATGCTAAAGATCATGACACCAAATAGTGTGAGCATGTCTGCTCAAAGATTTACACATCGCATGGAAACATACTACTGAAAGATGGCTTGAAGATACATGTTGGATGATATTTTCGAAGAATACTCAAAGATCATCCAAGACAAAGGAAAATTCATCAAAAGTTCACTGCTGAAAGCACAATGATAAAAGACGTTGAAGAATCAAAGAACACGAGCTATGAAGACAACTTCAGAAGACAAAATGCTAGAATTCAAGTTATTATTTCCGGGGTGACCTCCCTTAGGGGGAGATTGTTAGGAATATAAATATTCAGATGAAGGATCGGTCACCCGAGTATCTACTTAGCATTTATATAGCTCGTAGTCTTATTAATATTTGTTTAGTACTATTAGTATTATTAGTATTATTAGTGTAGTTACTTATATTTGTGGAGTGGCTCGGGGCTTTCCCCACTGTCAGCTCACTCCACAGCCCACTAGGGGCACAAGTATTAGGAACTATAAGTAGCCCTCTCCACACAAGGAGAGGGTTGGAACTCTTGTCACATTTCACCTACAATCTAATTGATTTCAAGTTTTCCCTTACCTCTCTCTAACTTCTCTCTAAAACTCCACCATGGATCTCATCTTCCATAACCCAAGACCACCCGAATCATCCACACAATCAATATGTTTAGATATTACATTCTGTTATTATAAAAACATAGGGAAAAAAAAGTGTTTCAAATTCAGCTTGCACAGATATTGACCCAAACCCATTTCAACATGCCCATTGTGTCATGTCTAATGATACATTTGCAAGAGCCTTACAGAGTATGTATATTGTTTAAAAAATATAAAATTATGAAAGCACTAACCACGATAGCCTTCATTTCCCCCATAGTCACCACTTCGGCCTCGATTTGAATAGGCATTGTTATCTATTTAAGTTGACCTGCTGTACCACCTACAGTTGCAGATGTCACATAAACCACTTCAGTCAAAAAAAATTCCTAAGATTGCTAGAAAATGGCAATACAAATATGTCGCACAAACGTATTAGACAATAAGAATTTATAATAATGATTCTTATCACCTGTTACACGTCCAAAATTTCATAAAGAACTTTATGATAACTCAAACTGAATAACAAACTGATAATTTGAACACTATATACCGATCTTTTGGGGAAGAGATCAATTTCCACACCTTATAATCCCTGCAAATCATTTTCAAGTCAGGCTTGAAAATGGTGTCACAAAGAACCCCTTTGAGCCGAATAACCGTCTTTCTGGGGACCCGATTATTGGCCGTCTCATGAGTCCACGCGTCACTAAACTTGAGGTTCTTGAGATGGGTGAGCTTAGTTGTTCCTTTTTTGCAGAGACTGAAATGTTACAGCACCGTCCCTGACTCTAAGGCTTCGTGTGGAGAACGGAAGCAAGTGGCGGTGGTCGAGAACAGCAGCACGTGGTGGTGGTCGAGAACGGTAGCAACAGCTACGGTGATGGAGAATGGCGACAACAACAACACCGGCTACACAAACACAAAGAACATTAAATATAAAATTTTTATTATATTATTACAAACAACTAAACTAAGGCTACACTTTGGCTTACAGTGGTGGTAGATGTTAGCGGCAGTGGTGGAGAACGACGACACCAGCATCAACGGCTAAACAAACACAATAAACAAATTAACCACTTTAATGGGTTTATAAACATTTTAATTTTTGTTTCAATCGAAAATATAAAAAAAAAAAAAAAAAAAAAAAAAAAAAAAAAAAAAAAAAAAACACAAACAAACAAACAAACAAAAAAAACAAAACAAAACAAAATTAAACTCATGGGTTTATAAGCATTTACTTGTTGGTGGTGGTGGAGAACAACTACCGTAAACTCCAAATCTAAAGACACCCCAGAATCTAAATATTGGAAATCATTCAAACACACACATACTTAAACCTGTGAATAAGAATACAAACTTTTTATATAAAAAAATTAATAATTGGAATGAAAGAGATATAGAACCCTAGATTTGATTAACCTGAATTTGGTTTTATGTGTGTGTTTAGAGTTGAACACCGAGCATAGATATGTTTGGTTATAGATGATAGTGAGGTGTTGTGTGTGTTTTAGAGAGGCGGTATGAAGTATGTGTGTTTGAGGGGATTCTCGGATTTGAAGGGCGCTTAACTGTACAATATTTTTTAGGCAGGCAGTACAATATTTTGGAGCAAGTTACTGTTTGAAACACTGTTTGGTACAATTATTTGAAGCACAACATTGTTTAAAACACTGTTCTGTACAACCATTTTAAGCCCAACCCAAGTTCCGCCTTTTAGTATATAGAGATAATTATGGTTAAGAACTTAGGATAGTTATTTTAATTTTAAAATAGTGAGTGGGACCTACTAAAAACATAAAGCATGATTTTTCAAACAAAAAGTACACATTATTAGAACTGTCGTTTAGTCACAAGAACAAAAAATAATTAGAAAAAATGTTATATAAAAAAGAAAGAGAATATAGTAAGTGGGGACTTGTCAAAAAAGTAGTCTATCAACTAAGGTTTTACACATGCCCTTATTTTTTTTGGAGTGAGTCCCGATTTTGAATCCTAGATACACACACCAAACAAATGATTTGATCCTAATCCCTAATCCATTGGACAAAACCCATAAAGCAAACAACACCTAAATAACACGGGTGACCTGACCGGTGTCTGACATAGACCCGGACACCAGTTTTTAGACCCGGTCCGATCTTAGCCAGTTTTAATTGAACCACATTGCATCAATTTGGGGTTATTTTGGAGGTTTGTTTACAAAAAATGTAAACATTGAGTGGACCTTAAAACGAAACAGTTCACCAAAATTAAACTGACTGAACCACCTTTACGAATTACTATTAGAACTTAAATAATTATTAGAAAGATTGGTAGAAGTGTTACCTCAACACGAATGAACTGTTGTTAGTTTATCACTCAGTTTAAACTCATTTTAACTCCTTTACCGAACTTAGCATCTTTTGGTCACGTACTGCTGTTTTGATGAACATGTTTTTCATATTGTTGCTGAACTTGCAAAACATGTCCATGAACTATTGGAATTTTTATGTTTAAGCCCATTAACTTTTTTTTTTCTTTCTTTTTCTTTTCTTTCTTTTTTATTTATTTTTTAAAACTTTTTTTACTTTTGAGGGTCAATTTCAAACATTCTTACATTCTTCTTCTTATAATATTTCCAACTTTTTTCGTTATACATACTTTTTGGGCTATTAGATGGCTGGGTGTAACAGGGTCGCCCAAGATACATTTTTGCCCTTATGGCGCGTCGTTGGTTGATTTTAAGCACAAGTCCGTTGATCGACTTAAAAAAAATATATATATCTTTTTTGTGTGTGTGATATGTGCTTAAGTGTATTATGTTTGGATGGTGAAGTTAGGAGTATTTGGTTACGCTTATGAATTGGGTTTATGCTTATGTTTTATATGCGGCTTATGACTTATATATCATGAGGTCATAAGCCATTGCTAAGCATTTGACTTATCTTA
Organism: Artemisia tridentata subsp. tridentata; assembly: GCA_021014915.2. Lineage (NCBI taxonomy): Eukaryota > Viridiplantae > Streptophyta > Magnoliopsida > Asterales > Asteraceae > Artemisia > Artemisia tridentata. The sequence goes on from CP139504.1 coordinate 133,897,761, forward strand.
TCATAATTAACAACATAAAATGATTAAAAAATAAAATAATAATAAACATTAAAAATGTGTAATTATTAAATGGGAGCATAAAAGTCTTTTTATATAATATCTTTATATAAGCTCACACCTCCTCAAATAAGCAACAAAGTTTAAGCTTATTAAAACCAAAAGCTCATAAGCTCAAACATATAAGCTTAGCTAAACACTTTATTAGGCCTATGTTTGTTATATAAGCTAATAAACCTCCTAAATAAGTTCAATCAACTGAGTTCTATGTTGATTGTGTGTGTGTGATGTTGGTTTGTGTGGGATATAGTCGTGATAAGTGGGAGTGTGTGAGTGGTGAAGTTTGTGGTCTTATTTCACCTTGTTAGTGGTGATGTTAGTCGTAGAGCGAAAATGTGGTGTTGATAATGTCAAGCCAGAAACCCAGATAACAAAAAAAAATTGTCATTTTTCATGTTAAGGGGAACTAAAATAATTTTTTTTCTAGCCACAAGTTACAACTATAAAAGTCATTTGAGCAATTGACAATTTATCTACAAAAAGCCAAAAATGTAAGACCGGGTGTTATGGTTGTGGTCGACCATCTAGTTATTGGCACCACTGCGTGGTTTCCATAATACCAAAGCACCCACCTCGTGTGGTCGGGTGACTTTGGATGGGGTTTGGTGATAAAGGTTTGATTGATTTATTGTTTGTGGATAGGTAAGAGAGTTGGATAAATTTGATGCATGAGTTTATTTTTTGGTTGTGATATGAATGAAATGAAATAAGCTTTGGTGGTTGCATTTTGAAGTCAAGAGTGTGGTGTGGGAGTACAAGTAGTATACATCAAAACCTTTGATAAGAAACTAAGGTGGTGTTTGTTTTTAAAAAAGAACTTTGTAACATTCTTTTGATCCGACTCATTTATATGCGCTCAAACATTTGGCCCATTAAGCACGTTTGTTTGTTTTTCTTGTTCAGACGTGGCCAGAGGCTCAAACCTCTTAACTAACTAGATGTGGATGGGGTGTCTTAATGCCTCTTAATGTAGGCGTGGTCACAAGATACTTGTCTCCGGTGCTATCACAACGGAAGGGAATTTGCCGAGTCAAATAGTCTTTCATAGAAAACCAAACTCGTCAAATTCAATAAAACATTGTTGTCACGGGTAAATTGATGAACGAAAATTAATTTTTTTACAATATGAGGAGTAATTAAAACATTATGAAGGTGAAGAGGACGGTGAAGGTTAAGCAACAAGATATGTCTCGTGTTAGTGACAGGTATGGATTTATAGTCATTAACAAAGACAAATGGATATATACTTTTACTATAAATAATACTAAGATTATTGGCATTTCAATTTAAATGGGAGGACGCACCCGTGTCCATATTCCAACTCACATCACCACTCTATACTGCGAGAGGTACCTATGAATGCATTTGGGCTTGTTTTCCCACATGTTGATCCAAACCTGTGAAATGGGCTTGTTAAGGTACGGCAAAGTCTGATGGGCTTGTTGAAACTAGATTGGGCATGGCCTAGTTGAAAAACTATTGAGCTTGCAATTCTCTTTTAACCTCGCTTATGTTTTGCGATAACCCATATCGGCTAAGTAATCGTCGTTGGGCTTGGGCCATCTGAAGAAGTTGGGCCTCACTCAAACTTTGCAGGCTTGACGTGCGATTAGTGTTTGACATATTGGTAGTAAGGTAGTAGGCTTGTTAAAGCTTGATAGTTGACTGCTTGGATTCTAACATGAAGTCAAATTAGTAAACAATATTCGGTTGTTGATGTCGAAACAACACAAAAGCTACTATTCCCCTTATCTTATTGAGCTAATTCCCTATATACGCCAAAGGTACAATGTCACCTACTTTATCCATTTCTCAAAATGCCCCAGGGGCGAAGGTTGCCCGGAAAAGCTTGGGCGACTCATCTAAAATCTTGCCAAGTGTCCCAGGGTAGGTGGTTCTTTCCACACACCTGACACCACCCACTAACCACCTCCTCCTTCCTCTCTCTTCCTCATTACACAAACCATATAATAATAATAATAATAATAATAATAATAATAATAATAATAATAATAATAATAATAATAATAATAATAATAATAATAATAATAAGTTGCTTTGACATCTAGACTTCAATCTGCTAGCTTACAGACTAAGTGTAACGCCCCGTACCCGTTTAGACTAAAATTTAAAACTTTTTACGCCAAAAGGATTGACTTTTATGGACATACAGACACTCTTTTGACATCTGAGAAAAATCTATAAACATTCAGCCCTTGAGGCTATTTTTAAATGAAAGTACACTTAACTACCTTCGAAACGATAGGTCGCACGACCCATTTCGACTTACGGATTAAAAGATATGAATTTTTGAAAATCGACGAAATCTGGAAATTGGCCCATACCGCCGGCCAGAGATCCCAAACCGGCGGCATGGCCCAAAAACCTCCCCCAAACCGGCGGCATAAAACCAAACCGGGAGGTTTGAGCCTTCTGGTCAAATTGGGAGTTTTCCCAACTTTCCCATGCCGTGGGTTTGGCTTCCAAACCTCCGGCATGGGCCTGCAACTTCCCAAAAACACTTCGTTTACATCCCGTTTTCGCTATAAACAACCCATACAACTTCCGTTTTACATCAAACTTGACCCACTTCATTAATTTAACATAACTAACACGTTCCAACACAATTTGACCCGTTTACAACCCAAAATGGGTACAAACACACTTAAATCCAAACGCCCCTTAAACATTTACCAAAAACACTTAAAACACACTTGACAACTCGTTAGACTCCCAAACCGTTACCCGACCTTGACACACATTATACAATTCATAAGAGAGACTCTCGGGGATACAACCATGACTCGAGCTCGGTATTCTACCTAGCTCCTAATGCTTATTATTTTCCAATCCACTTCCGTATCCTTAAGCTATAATCCAAGTCTTACTCTCTTCCAAGCCATAGCATCATGTTCGCGCCTACAAAACATTGAACACTTAAACCGTAAGCACGAATGCTTAGTAAGTAAAACGGATATAACTTAACATTATACCTCATTCAACACATTACATATTATACAACCATTGATCCAATAACTTTGAGCATAAACACATACCTTAACCACATAAGCCTTAACCTTTCCTCTTCCTTAATCCACTCATACTAACACATCCACTAACCTTATAATCTCTTACACATAACTACCATTATATTAACAACCATAACTTTAACATATTAGCCACATAACACATAATGCATAGAAATCATTATAACTTTACATTATACCGGTTTACTTACCTTAATCCAAGCTACATCATAGCAAGAACATCATCATCATCACATTCTCCCATCATCATCATCATTTTTACTTCCTACCCAAAATTATAACATCAAGGCTTATTAACAAATCATGATCAAGGGTTATAAAACCCATCTAAACTTACCCATCATTCTTTCCATATCATCATATGACCACACCATGATCGTATGATGAAAACCCACTTAACCCATAAACTTTAACCTCATTATAATCATAATAAGGGTAATACTTACTTGAAGAATCATTACTAGTGAAGGCTACAAGCATCCAAATCTTCATCTTCTTCATCTTAGACATCAACAAGATTTTCCCTCTCTATATCTTCTCTCTAAAACCGGCCTTTCCAACTCTATCAATAATTGGGAAATGTCTAGAATTCCCTAGATATACAAGTTAGGTGATAACTTTGGCCATTTGGCAAGATTGGCCCCTCAAGTCCCGTTCTTTCTATTTTGGCCACAACTAACTTATAACACATAATTAACATTTGACAACTTAGGTCCTTCTAGTTTATACATCCTATTTTATATCACTTCATTAGTCATACTTTGACTGTTAGTTTGACTATCGGGTTTGACTTCCACGTAACTTGTTGACTAACCAATCCCATAAGGTCTTTATCCACTTTCTTCTAGGGTGGGGTCCCAACACCTGGGGAACGGGTGTTACAATTCTATCCCCCTTATTTAGATTTCGTCCCCAAAATCTGTCGTTCTTTACTATACTACACTTAGTCACATAATTCATATCATTCCAAACACCTTAACTCCTAGTTTATTTAGTGCAACGATCTAAATGAGCTTGCAACTCTATACACACTATAACACATCACATGGTCTTAATTCACATTACATTTCGCTTACTTTTATAACCATACAACTCTTACCTTGACTATTACACAAAACGAGGCATACTCACTAAAGCTAGCTATCATTTTAGTTCGTTCTATTACCGTTACACCATATTCTCACTTGCTTTATCCTCTATTCTCATTCTTTGACTACTGGATACTTAAGGACTCGTGTTATTTGACTTTACGTAATTACATTTGGCTAATGCTTTCACGTTCTATTAACACTACTTAATCACTTCTTTTACGTCTCTACAATTTTCTCATTTATTCTTCTCCTTTCTTCACGTCATTTTCGCTTATCTTACGAGTCTCAAGGACTACCACATGAAATGGCTTCATAGCATCATACTTTAACATTTATCTTCACATTACTCATGATATTTATCATCAACTATTTCCATTACTCATACCTTGCACCACGGCACAATTACGTATTATAACATTTTGAAACATCATTACAATTCCTAAGCTTCGTCAACTTAGACTTAACACTCAAGCATAGGTTTCTCATAAATTCTCACTAAAAGGCGTACTCAAATCTTAATCCTCCTATCTTAGTTCTTACAACTTTTAACTAACTCTAGACATTCGCTTTCTACTCCTTCAACCCTACTCGTGCCGTGTCGGCAACACATAGCCCACTCGTTTATAATTCCTCATTTACATGGAGAGGCATCCCAATCGATGTAAATCAGAAAATATAAACTCATGGTTATGTACTCCCGACATAACACTATCACTCCAATTTCCCAATTAGACTTTTATCATTTCATTATCATTTTATATTTCACTCGTTATTTAACCTTTCCATTTTCTAGCTTGGATCCACTTCACTTTAGCAATTTCCCCGAAGGGGTTATTACACATGCCAAGGATGTAGGCAATCCTTGCCGGTGAAGGCAATACATTTTATCCCGAAGGATCTTTAACACATCCCGAAGGATTCTTTATCATTCATTGACTTGGTCATCCTGAAGGATACCACCTTTAACCTTCATCCCGAAGGATCATTGACATTCATCCCGAAGGATCATTAACACTCATCACTTTACCACTTTCACATTCTAACATCGGATCCAAGCCATTAACATTTTATCCTACACACATTATCTCATCCATTTATTTTAGTAAACGCAAACGCATAGAGCATATGAGCCTGCTTATTATAATTACACACTTCTATGTGTTTATCATCTTACCTTCCACATCCGCTTTAATCATTTCCACCTTCTTACCTCACCCTTTAGTCTACCCGACTCTTTCCACTTTTAAACCTTGCATAGGTGAATCTTCATTCGTTCATTAGCATCATTCATTCTTCTTGTACACTTTAGTTACTCATACAATTTCTACGTCGTTACACTTTTCACTCTAGTTTACATTCTTTAGCCCACGTTAATCATTTCCACCTTTTTACATTACACGTTAGTCTACTCAACTCTTTTACTTATAGACTTTACACATATCGTCAATTGTAACACTTGCATTCATTATTAATAATTACCGCTAATCGCCTTAGCCGTAATATAATGATTTTAAGACAATACCTTAACCTCATGCATACTCGTCTCGTTCTCTCTTACATTCTTGACTCATCGCGTTCTTATTCTCATAATCTTATCTCACTTCTTAAATTATTTATGTATTCAAGCGATATTGTTCTATCTCGCCCTTTTACATATCTACCCATCATGGGTCATTATCTATAACACGCTCATTAGCGTCACCTTTTCTTCGTACACTTTCCATCACATAAGTTCATTACGTTTACCACACCAATTTTTATTACATTTTGGCTTTCTTACTTAACTCTTCCCATTACCTATCTAAGCATTTAGAGCAAATCCGTTTATGGTCATCATTTCCATATCATTTTGCTTAAATCTCATTTTATAACCTTTGTTTCATTAGACATTTATAAATCAATATGTCAAGGCATGTTCGCTTTCCTTATCTATTACCATAACGTCGTTATCTTTGCTACACGTTCATGTACACACTCAATCCTCCTACCTACTCACCTCGTTCTTATTTACATTCTTAACTTATTGCAATTAACTTTTAGTATTCAACTTTTCGTTAAGTTTTCATCTTTTACATACCAACACTCCTTATCGTCACTTCACGTTAAAACTTAACCTCAAATACTTTACCATACTGTTACCCCGTCTCTATACCACTTTAACATTAGCCTTTAGTCGTTAAATATAATAAGACCATATGTTGGTCACATTTTATGCCATCATTCCATATCCTCATTCTTTAATCTTCAAGTCTTTAAACACTTAATCATTAATTCGCTAGTTTCATTTTGTCTTTTCGCACTTTACCTTAGTACGCTTAATATCATTACGATTTACCCTTAAAACGTCATTGTTTAATCTTATTCGTTTTCCTTTTGTCAACCACCCTTAACAATCAGAGTGTAAATTTCCTCTTATCATTACACATTATTATTTAGTACACTTCTCGTCATCACGATTCATTATTTGTGCGTTAATACCTTAAGTTACTTATTGATCCCATCTCTAATACCACTTATCGTTCCTATTCATATCCAATTACCGTTACTTTAACATGCATTCATATAATCACAATGTAATCACCGGCACTAATCAAAGTGCACGGTAAACAATTCGCTACGTGCCATCATCAATCAATCGCTTCCACTTTACTAATTCTACGTTCACTTTTTATTCATTGCTCAAGTACTTCTTAGACTATACCTTTTCGTATTCTTTTCCCTTTGGTTTACGCATTTTTAATTACTCAACCATTACCTTTCATTACTCGACACCATCTTTGTAATGTTCATCTTTTTCATACCTTCGCACATTTGAGTATATATATATTATATTTCATCCGGGTTGTCACATTACACTTATCGTTTTCTTGTTAGCTTCACATTATCCTCTTACTCCATTTTACTCACGTTCATTCTTTTAATGTTGTCTATTTCAATCCCAATTGACTCACTTAAATCTGGACATGACTTACCCCAACGTTAAACATGAATTATTTTCTAGACCATATATTGGTCTTACCTTGTAATCTAAAACTCGTTCATCTATCCCGATTCTAACACTTCATGACACAACAAGAATTCTAAGCGTGACTTGTCTAATTCCAGTTCCTTTGTAGTTTACTTTTTCCAATTAGTCTATACATCACATTATAACCCGCATCCATAATCACCTTGCGTATGACAAAGTAACACTTTACATGTAAACGACAACACATTAGTACATACTTATCTCATTCATACTTTTAACCCACATTCGATCATTCTTTCCATAAGAGATAAACGTCACTAAACGTTCACACTTCGTTAATCTATTCTCAATTTATGATTTAAAACATTTGAACACGTCTATGACATACCATTTTTCTATTATCGTTAAGGTACTCACTACTTTACTTTAACAATCGATGTAATAGCTACTTGAGGTATCATTCATTACTCGTACGTCTCTTTAATATTTTGCAATTACTTAATTCGACAATTCGCTTTACTCAACATCTAAATCCTTGCCATGAACACATTCTCATATAACTTCTCATGCTCACCTATGACTCCTCACTATTACGACATTCTATTCTCATCTTTCTATAGCAAGCATACTACTTATCCTTTCTATACATGTTCTTTATTACTTCTATAATGTGCATTCACATAATCACATAATAATTACCAACACAACCCGAGGTGCACGGTAATCCTATCATTTACACATCAAGTCCTTCACCACCTAGATTACATAAAACATATTCATAAATCCTCATCATTAAACTCGTATAGCAAGCACATAATCCATTTCATAATTCAACATTCAAATCCTATAACTTTCACAATATTAGCCGGCGTTACTTAAACTTAAGCTCAACACGTCTACGAGTGGTTTAAGTCTAGGCAATCCTAAAGAGAACCTAATTCACTTAAACCGAAGCTCTGATACCAAGTTGTAACGCCCCGTACCCGTTTAGACTAAAATTTAAAACTTTTTACGCCAAAAGGATTGACTTTTATGGACATACGGACACTCTTTTGACATCTGAGAAAAATCTATAAACAGTCAGCCCTTGAGGCTATTTTTAAATGAAATTACACTCAATTACCTTCGAAACGATAGGTCGCACGACCCATTTCGATTTACGAATTAAAAGATATGAATTTTTAAAAATTGACGAAATCTGGAAATTGGCCCATACCGCCGGCCAGAGATCCCAAACCGGCGGCATGGCCCAAAAACCTCCCCCAAACCGGCGGCATAAAACCAAACCGGGAGGTTTGAGCCTTCTGGTCAAATTGGGAGTTTTCCCAACTTTCCCATGCCGTGGGTTTGGCTTCCAAACCTCCGGCATGGGCCTGCAACTTCCCAAAAACACTTCGTTTACATCCCGTTTTCGCTATAAACAACCCATACAACTTCCGTTTTACATCAAACTTGACCCACTTCATTAATTTAACATAACTAACACGTTCCAACAACATTTGACCCGTTTACAACCCAAAATGGGTACAAACACACTTAAATCCAAACGCCCCTTAAACATTTACCAAAAACACTTAAAACACACTTGACAACTCGTTAGACTCCCAAACCGTTACCCGACCTTGACACACATTATACAATTCATAAGAGAGACTCTCAGGGATACAACCATGACTCGAGCTCGGTAGTCTACCTAGCTCCTAATGCTTATTATTTTCCAATCCACTTCCGTATCCTTAAGCTATAATCCAAGTCTTACTCTCTTCCAAGCCATAGCATCATGTTCGCGCCTACAAAACATTGAACACTTAAACCGTAAGCACGAATGCTTAGTAAGTAAAACGGATATAACTTAACATTATACCTCATTCAACACATTACATATTATACAACCATTGATCCAATAACTTTGAGCATAAACACATACCTTAACCACATAAGCCTTAACCTTTCCTCTTCCTTAATCCACTCATACTAACACATCCACTAACCTTATAATCTCTTACACATAACTACCATTATATTAACAACCATAACTTTAACATATTAGCCACATAACACATAATGCATAGAAATCATTATAACTTTACATTATACCGGTTTACTTACCTTAATCCAAGCTACATCATAGCAAGAACATCATCATCATCACATTCTCCCATCATCATCATCATCATTTTTACTTCCTACCCAAAATCATAACATCAAGGCTTATTAACAAATCATGATCAAGGGTTATAAAACCCATCTAAACTTACCCATCATTCTTTCCATATCATCATATGACCACACCATGATCATATGATGAAAACCCACTTAACCCATAAACTTTAACCTCATTATAATCATAATAAGGGTAATACTTACTTGAAGAATCATTACTAGTGAAGGCTACAAGCATCCAAATCTTCATCTTCTTCATCTTGGACATCAACAAGATTTTCCCTTTCTATATCTTCTCTCTAAAACCGGCCTTTCCAACTCTATCAATAATTGGGAAATGTCTAGAATTCCCTAGATATACAAGTTAGGTGATAACTTTGGCCATTTGGCAAGACTGGCCCCTCAAGTCCCGTTCTTTCTATTTTGGCCACAACTAACTTATAACACATAATTAACATTTGACAACTTAGGTCCTTCTAGTTTATACATCCTATTTTATATCACTTCATTAGTCATACTTTGACTGTTAGTTTGACTATCAGGTTTGACTTCCACGTAACTTGTTGACTAACCAATCCCATAAGGTCTTTATCCACTTTTTTCTAGGGTGGGGTCCCAACACCTGGGGAACGGGTGTTACATTAAGTTGCTTCGACATTCTGGTATCGTAATTCTTGGGCCTTCTTTTGATAATGCCTTATGTGATTTTAATGCGAAAATGGAGATTGACCTGTTGAGTAACATATGTGAGATCGCTGCCCCTAAACTTATGAAGAAACTGGCAGATATATATTTCACACGTGTTACCCAAACAACCGAATCTACATTTTCTTTATCTACTCAACAGATGGCGTTACGGAAATCACAAATGGAGGACTACACTTCAGACTGGCTCAGGGTGGTTCCGATATCTGGGTTGGGACAGACTATGAATGCTAGAACCTATCGGTGTGTGTTATGCTATCGGCTCGGTGTTCCCCTATTCTCTGTTCAGATGTTGTGCTCAGCTTGTTCCAGGGTTTTTACTGGGGACATTTATGGGGACCATGCTGTATCTTGTGCCGGTATTGTCGGTATTAAACATCGGCATAACGTAGTTCGTGATGTTCTTGTTGACATATGTTCTCGGTCCGGGGTTTCAGTCCGTAAAGAGGTTGATATTGGACTTTGTGGCGAAAGAGACAAATCCTTACGTCCAGCTGATATGTTGCTTTACTCGTGGGACGGAGGTCTTGATGTATGTGTTGATTTGACTGGATCATCGCCCCTGACGCAAACTGCTATGACAGATTTTGTGCCGGGTCGTGCGGTAACTGACGCTGCACAACGTAAACGCGTCAAGTATGAGGCTAAGTGCGCACATATTGGATACGGGTTCCTCCCCTTCTCTTTCTCTTCTTTTGGGGAACTTGAGAAGGATGCAGTGACCCTACTGAAACGAATTCGACAGTTCTCGACGACTCAAGACATAGGAGCGCGTGCGGCTGCTCATATTTTTAGTCGGATTGGTTTTTCTATAGCTAGAGGAGTGGGGGCCCAGTTAGTTTCTCGGCTCCCCTCTCACTTCTTGTAAAATCTTTTTAGTTTCTAATAAAGTGATGTTATAATAAATAAATAAATAAATAAAATAATAATAATAATAATAATAATAATAATAATAATAATAATAATAATAATAATAATAATAATAATAATAAAACACACACACAAAAATCGAACATCACAGATTAATCTCTTTTATCCACGAAGGAGTCACAAGATTGTGGTCCTACTAATCGTATGAAGTAACCCACGAACAAGTCACACGATTCCAGCTTCAAGATCTTATTAAAGGTCACGGGTATGCGATTTTTTATATGTTATCGTTCAATGAAACAAAGATAGAACATAACATAATTGTTATGATTCTATCTTTAACTTCGGATATAAAAAGAAGCGGAGGTTCTAATGGATCGGTAATGAGTTGGTTTCCTTTCGTGTTATAACCTTTAAAGGTCTTTGGGCTTTTGTTCTACCACATGAAAAAGAGAAACAATATGAGATCTTTGATTTACCTTTTAGTTTTGTTTTTAGATCTATGATTTATTTTTCTTACCTTTTGAGATGGGATTTATTATAGATGGTTGTTATTGGTTAGTGGATGTTGGTTTGTTGACGGCGTCGGTGACGCCTACCACGGCGAGTGAGGGCGCGTCTGGGTGGAGGGTCATGCGGACGGTGAAACAGGAGGTGTGAGAGGATCTATACACACTTAGAATGTGTTAATGATACTTTGAGTTTATATCAACTGCTATGTGGAATCTAACAATTGATACTTAGAAGATTGGTTAATGTAACAATAATGCACGGTTTGTGTTATAACTCCAAACGATTCAATATTATTAGATATAATACGAGTGATCTCTTATATCACTAGGGTTACAAAACCTTTAATCTTAACAAAAACTTCTATTAACATCTAACCTATGACCTCCTTTTATAGCACAAAGAGTCCTTTACAAGATAAATATCTATCCGTATAATTCTAACTATATAAGATATACATACAATCTTTTCCATAATTATCCTTCTACACATCATCAAGAGCAGTCTTCATGCAGCAATATCTTCTTCTATACTAGCAGTACTAACTCAGCAGTTAGTACTGTTAGTTATCTTTAACAATCCTCAATTACACTAGCAGTACTAACTCCATTAGTACTGTTAGTGTTATATCTTCAGCAGTACTAAACCAAAACTAAGTCTTGAGCATTTAGTTCCTAACAATCCTCCCCTAAACTTGTGATTTACCCTATATCATCAAGTTTCTGAATTAAATAATTACATTGTGAGGATTCTTCCAAACACTATAATGTTAGTCTTAGTCTTAGTCTTCTAGCCTTCATTTCTTCTGCTTGCTGATATATTTTTCTCACCAATTCTCTAGCCATTTCTGAGTCTTCATCAACTCGGAGCTTAGCTGCTAGCATGACATTCAAAATTCCTTCTCTCAATGGATAATCTCTCTCAACCAGCATGTAGACATCCACTCCATCTTTTGTTGACACCTGATGAACACCACAGTTATCAAATAGTCTCCAAGTAATAGCCAAGTCATGGGCTTGAAATCTCCATAGAACATCTTCTGAGTCAGGCTCAAACAGCCTCTTCAGTTCCACCCATAACTCCTTGTCTTTGTCTTTAGTAGGATTAGTAGATCTAAATCTTTCTTGAACTAAGCTCCAAAGCTTGTCCAAGTCTTCTCTATCAAATGCCTTGATCAGATCTTCAAAATACTTGTACACCTCTGAATTTCCTCCTACTCTGATAATTTTCGAGCCTTTCCCAAAAGTCTCTTGATGTATCTCCCAATCAATTATAGGGTGTTTAGCTTGAATAGGATCCACATTTAGTGTTTCTGGAATCACTACCATCATACCTTGAAGTTGTTCATCAGTTAATACTTCTTCTTCTTCTTCCTCAACTGCTTCTTCTTCTTCAATCCTTTGCTTCTTTGGATCATCTTGTTCTAACTGCTCACCTGCTCTTTTATCTCCTCTGCTTGTCTCAACAGTCTCTGAATCACCTCTTAAGAAATTCTGAATTCTTCTATATGCATTGAAGTACAGTTTCTCTATTTCTTCATAAGACCTACCTTTGAAATGTTTTTCTTTCCAATAATCTTGATGTTTCAGATAATCTTTCATGTACCTCAGCTATTTAGCTCTTGTAGGAGGTTTCTTCTATGCAACTTTCTTCTTACTTTGATTCTTTCTTATCTACTTCAATAGATCACTGAGTGCACTATCTTTTTCTTCAATAGTAAACTATGAACTTTCTTCCTCTTGCATCTTTGCAGCTAATTCCCTATCAGCTTGTTCTTGAGCAGCTTTTTCTTGCTCTTCAGTGAGTAGCTTATGTTCAACCATGAACCTTGCAATTTTCTCTTCTTCAGCTACTCTTGCTTTTTCTTCAGCATGAAGTCTTGAAGCAAGTTCTTCATCAAGAGTAATTTAAGCTATAGTTTTCTATCTTGGCTTCTCTGATGGCTCATCTTCAATCATTATACCTTTGCCCTTGTCTGCTCTTTGTCTTCTTGTGTAAACTGCACCAGTAGTACTAACCCCTGCTCCAGCAGTACCTTGTAGAACACTAGCAGTACCTTGTTCTTGGCCTTGATTAGCTTATTCTATTGGTTCATCTGCCCTCCCCTGAGTGTCAAAACCTTATTGGACCAATGAGAGATTGGGGTCTTCATCTATCTTAGCTATCTTCCTCCCCTGTTTGGAAGACTCCTCACCCTTGTCATCATTTTGATCATCATCTGAGCTGGAAGAAGTAGATGATTCCACCATTTGAGCTGACCTTTTTCTTTGGAGAGTCTTTACTTTCTGCTCCAGCTTCTTCACCTTCAATATGAGTTTGGTGTAGACTCTTCCAAAGACTTTCTTGTGTGTTGTAAGCTCATCCTCCAAGCTAGTAACCTTATCTGATAGTACAATAGTCCATCAATTCATTTAGTCTCTGATTGCCCTCAACACTTCCTGATGTGTGACCTTCAGGGATAGGTGCATCATGGGGCATAGACTCAGACTCCACCACAAGGTGAGCATCTGAGCCACCCATTTGTTCCAGTTGGCTTGGGATTCCACCACTAGTACTTGGTTTAAAAGAACTGGGTACTATAGGTGTTGCCATAGGTTGGGTCTTACTTATGTTACCCCTTTCCTGTCCAGCTTCTAAGCCTGAGACAGTAGTAGAAGCCCTTCCTACACTGACATAGTCAGCCTCATCTGTACCTTGTGAAGTGGTAGGAACTCTGTGCTGAGGAACACTAGAGTCCTCTCTAGTAATAGTCCTTGGAGGTGATGAAATAGGGTGTGAGGCTGTTCTTTCTGATGAACTTGTGGGTGTGTGTTGGGAGTCAACTGGGGTTGTGGACCCCTCAACCTGTACCTGTAACATTGAATCAAACAAAGGCACTACTACCCTACTATACCCTTTTGAGGCCATCCTCATATTACTAAACAGTTTTTGGGTAAGTGTTGGTGTTTGATAAACAATTTGGTGAGGTAGAAGCTGACTTTTCCTCATATTTAAAATAGTTTGAATAAAACGTGGATACATTAAAAATTTAGATTTACTATCCACATTCTTTACCATTCCTTCAAAGATAAGTTTTGAAAAATTGTAAGTCCTATTAGTTGATAAGCAAATGAGAGCAGTTGCAATATTGCTACTGAACTGTTCCCATGAAGTTTTCTTAGGACTTAAACAATGAAGGATGGTATGAATTAAAAACCTCCATTGTGGGGCAAAATAACCTTTTTGAAAAGTTAAAGATTGTGATGTGGTGTTATACCCCATCCTGGATAGTGTTTGAAAATTTTCAGTATTTGGCAAGTTACTAATACCATTGTCATCAGATAGTTACTAATACCATTGTCATCAGATAGATGGCACTTATGGCTTTTTCTGACTCAGAGGTACACTCAGTAAAAAATTGTTCTAAATCCTGTTCTGCTCTTAAAGAATATGAAACATTAAAGAAACGTTATAATGAGCAGAGGATAGAGTTAAACCAAACAAACTATAATTTATCTAATCATAAAAGAGGTTTGGCTTAGAAGAACAAATTTTGCATTATAAGAAAAATTAGTCTATCTTTATAGAAGATATAGATGTACTTAAAAGAGATTTGACTCATAAAGATGCTGAGATTTGTATGCTTAGAGCTGAGTTAGATAAGATCAAAAAGGAAAAAGATAATATTCAATTAACTGTAGGCACTATGGAGTATGCATCAAAGGGAGTCAATAAGATCATAGAGTGTCAAATGGTCAATAAAGCTAAGTCTGGGTTAGGTTATAAAACTTGTCCACCTCCTCATAGAGGAGTGCATGCACCCACAGGAATTGACTTAGAACACACAGGTTTAGCTGAGTTTCAAGAGCATAAATATGAATATGGTTGTAAGGCTAAAGAAAATGTTAATGATAATAAACCTGTTGAGTTTTTTTTTTTTTTTTTTTTTTTTTTTTTTTTGGGTGCAAAAGGTGAATTCATTATATTAACAACTCAAATAGTACATCATAAACAAGATACTGAGTGAACACTCACACCTCAGTATAATACCAACATTACATTCATCTGATATCAGCTAGGACTATTCTATATATCAGACAACATACTTAACAAGAACTATCCAAACAGACCAAACTACACTGTAACATAAACCATGCCAATTTGTCTCCACTGAATTCACCAATAATGCACCTACCATCTAACTACCTTTCCACATCACTTCCCCATCAAGACCATTCCTCCAGCACCCACAATGATCAAGACAGGACAAGTGTGTGGCTTCGTTATGAACCCATAACCCATCCATGGGGGGGGGGGGGGCTCTTCCAAACAACCTACATTTCCCTCTCAAGCAAAGGCTTCAGTTGCTTGGAAACACTCTCCCTCCATGATGACCAACCATTACCTCCTATGCCAATGTATTGAGTGGACCAAGCAGGTTCATCTTTCACTCCTCGCTATTCCACTTATCATACATTGGCCGCCAAAGCCATTTACCCTTCATAATGGGAGAATCTATTTATGGTGCATTCATACTGATTAATCCTCCTATTTCGCCAAACAAGCCTGTCCAATTTCCTCCCAAGGCCAAATTGGAGCAGGCAAGAGGTTATCATAGGTACAGATATACCAGTTAGAACTCCAAGGTACAAGACTTCTACCCATTGTAATGGCCTGCATTAACAACATCAGCAATTAAGTTGCAAACTGCTGCTGTTGTCCAGAGATCCAAACACCCCCTTATTCAGCAGGGCAAAAAAAAATAGCAGATATTCCACAGACCCATACTACCTCAATCATTCTGCCTAATCATGATCCTTGCTTAGAACTTCACCTTAATACTCACCCTCCATATACTGACATCTCAGGCTATCTTTCTATGGAACTTAACACCCCAAATTCTTTCAGCTTCATCAATAACACTGGAATTCTTAACCTTTAAACTCATAAGTCTCATCTTGACAGTTTCTTCAATAATCTTCTGCACATCTTCATCTGACCTTTGTTCCTTTCTGAATTGTCTAGCATTCCTTTCTATCCATAAAAAATAAACTGAAGCACCCAAACATAGTCTTCTAATCACACTCCAAATGGAATTGTTCCATATTTTTTTATTGAGAGCTTCCACTATATCATCCCATACAGCAGGAAAGTTATCAATGTTCATTTTTTCCTGTATTCTTTCCCAAATTCTTTTGGAGAAATCATATTCAAAGAAAAGGTGATTATGAGAATCTGGAACTTTATTGCACAATGAGCATAACATCACATTGTTTGGCTACCATTTCATGAGTCTGTCCTGTGTACTCAATTTTCTCTGCAAGGTATGCACTGGGAGAACCACACCATCCTATTCCATAAAACAGTATCTTGTTTCTCATATAGATCTTGCCAAACAGTTTTAATTGAGAATTTGACAACTTTTCCTTCAGAATTCTTCCATACAACTTTATCCCTCACCCTATCAATCAGAGTAGGAACATTCAGGCTCACTATTTGAGGATATCTCTGACTCTAAACCTGTTAAGTTGAATGAGCCTTTTGAGAGTGCTAGTGACACCTCTCTTGCTGAGGACAAGGTGTCAGATGATAGGAACTCAGATGCTCCCATTATTGAAGATTGGGAATCAGATGATGAAGATCAGGTTGTGACTAAACTTGAATTAGTAAAGCAAGAAGGAACTGCTGTTCCTAAGGTGGTTAAAACTGAAACTGTTAAACCTAGAATAAATGTATAACAACTAGGCAAACAGTTAGATATTCTGAGATGTATAGGTCCACAAACAAGCCTAGGGGAAACAATAGGAACTGGAATAACCTCAAGTCCCATCAATTAGGAACTGACTTTGTCATGTACAACAAGGCTTGCTTTTCTTGTGGTAGTTTTGACCACCTACAGACTTTTTGCAATAACTATCAAGGGAATAGGATGGTTACAGGGAATAAAAAGGTGCTTAGGAATACAATTGTGAGGGTAAACTTAAACAGTTTTTCTAGAAAATCTCACCCTAATGTTAGCAGAATGACTCCTAGGGCAATTTTAATGAAGTCTGGCCTCAAACCAGTTAGTACTGCTAGACCAGTAGTTAATACTGCCAGACCAATTAAGACTGTTTACCCTAAACAACAGTTTCAAGTGCAAAACCAATTTCTAAAAATGCACAACAAACTGTTCTCAGGCCTTTTCACAAGAAAGCAGTGTTTCAAAACAAATTTTGGAACTCAAAAGCTAAAACTGCTATGCCAGCAGTTAGTACTGGTAGGCCTAGAAACACTGCTAGGGATAAGGGGGTAAATGCTGTTAAGGCCTCAGCATGTTGGGTATGGAGACCAATCAAACCCAATGGTGCATCAATCACATTAAAGAGATTTGACTATATTGATGCACGAGGCAAACCCAAGTCAGTGATGGCTTGGGTACCCCAAGGAAACTAATTTCTTTCTTTTATGTGCAGGGACATCCACAAGATGATGAAGAAGATCAAGGTTATGCAGATAGTGGATGCTCTAGGCACATGACAGGGAACATGTCCTATCTTTTTGACTTTACACCAATGGATGGAGGATATGTCACCTTTGGGAGAGGAATTGGTGGAAGGATTACTGGTAAAGGTACATTGAAAACCGGTAAACTTGACTTTGAAGATGTGTATTTTGTGCAGGAGCTCAAGTATAACCTTTTTAGTGTCTCACAAATGTGTGACAAAAAGAACAAAGTTCTTTTTACAGACATTGAATGTCTTGTTCTTTCTCCAGACTTCAAGTTACCTGATGAAAGTCAGGTACTACTTAAAGTTCCAAGAAAGGGCAATATGTACAGTGTTGATATAAAGAAAATTGTTACTAAAGAGGCATCACTTGTCTTGTTGAAAAAGCCACATTGGATGAGTCAATGCTTTAGCATAGAATACTTGGTCATGTAAACTTTAAAACCATAAATAAAATTGTTAAAGATGGTTTGGTAAGAGGCTTGCCTCAAAAACGTTTTGAAAATGACCAAACTTATGTTGCCTGTCTCAAAGGCAAAAAACAAAAAGCTTCTTGTAAGCCCAAGACCCAGAACTCTATTACTCAACCATTGTTTATGTTGCATATGGACTTGTTTGGTCCTACATCTGTGAGTAGTATACAGCATAAGAAGTACTGTCTTGTAGTAACAGATGATTTTAGTAGATTCACATGAGTTTTCTTTGTAGGATCTAAGGATGAGACAACTAGCATTCTTAATACTTTTATAACCGAAATAAAAAACCTAGTTGATAAGAAAGTGAAAATCATCAGGTGTGACAATGGGACAGAGTTTAAGAATAGAGTTATAGATGAATTTTGGAAAAAAAAAAGGTATTAAGAGAGAGTTTAGTGTAGCTAGAACTCCTTAGTAGAATGGGGTTGCTGAGAGGAGGAATAGGACACTAATAGAGGCTGCTAGGACCATGTTAGCTGATTCCAAACAGCCCATCACTTTTTGGGTTGAAGCAGTTAATACTGCTTGTTATGTGCAGAACAGGGTTTTAGTAGTCAAACCTTACAACAAGACACCATATGAACTGTTTAGAGGTAGAACACCTGCTTTAGGTTTTCTAAGACCATTTGGATGTCATGTTACTATTCTCAATACCTTAGACCATTTGGGAAAATTTGATGAAAAATCGGATGAGGGTTTCTTAGTTGGGTACTCATTAAATAGCAAAGCCTTTAGGGTATACAACACAAGAACCAGGAAAGTACAAGAAAACATGCATGTTCAATTTATAGAGAATAAGTCTAATGTTGTAGGTGAAGGTCCAAAATGGCTATTTGATCTTGATACTTAACACAATCTATGAACTATGTACCAGTTGCTGCAGGAACATTTTCTAATGATTTTACAGGTTCAGAAGACAGTGTAGAAACAGGTGAACCAAATTTGGAAAAACCTTGTTATGATAATATTGATTCTGTGTTTGAATATTTCGCCTATATTATCATGTATCCTAGGCATGAGGTTTAATCAACCTCGAGCTATAAACGATTTCACATGTGGTATCAAAGATTTTGAGCTCGTGATATCTAGGAGTCACAAGGTTTTGTTTGTCGAAGAACGAAGAAAAGAAGATAAAAATTCGAATCTCATTTTTTATGTTCATAACTCACTGCAGGGCTATTTTCTAAAGGCGGTAACTCATTTGTTAACCGTTGGATCGGGCTGCAATTTTTACTGGAGATTCTTCATATATCAAGGTACACTTTCATTGGAGGATCTTCGAGCTGAGCTCTTAATCGTCAGGGGAAGCAGTTTCGTTGCTTTGTTGGTTCAAGTTTATACTGCTTGACATTATTTCAAAGTGCACAAGAGGGTTTATGCATCAAAGTTCTTTGTACTGCTTCTTCACGTATCCAACAAGTTTTTACTACTACGCTTCCTGAGATGAATCAAGTTAGCACTGCCAGTTTGGTTTTAGTACTGCTCGTAATAGCAGTTAGTACTGCTAATTGGAACTGGTCGATACAATTTGTACTGCTACCTAAAGTGTTTGTACTGCTCTTAAATTTTTAGTACTACTGGATGTTTCGTTTGAACTGCTTCAAGAACTTTGTACTGCCATAAGGTCGAAGTACTAATGGGCTTCAAAGTTAGTGCTACTTGGCAACAACGACAACAAACATTAAGATTGGTCCGAGGTTTGAAAAGGAATGACGACATGTGATATAATGGTTTCCAGTTTGGTCATATGTCAAAAGTTATTGGCAAGTTAAATGATATCATGGGTCGGTGTACATGAATATAAATTCTTTATGATCATGGGTCGGTGGTTCTTAATTTAATTGTATATTCATAATACTTAATGGTGCTAGAAGGAAGGCATTAAGTCTAGACTGATGTTGGTTGAACATGTTATGTACGTAAAGAGCAGATTCATGGTTATAACACCCGGCCATATTTGTGATATCACATGACACACACACGAAGGATTGATTGGTCTTTGGTTTTTAACTTATTGGAGATTTGGATTTTGGACACACACATGTGTTTGGTTTTGGATATTGATTTACGTTCTTAAAGGTTTAATGGCTCGTTCTTATTTGTTCTAATTGATTACAAAGAAGGTTATTTATTACCTATTTGACGATGCAGTGGATTTTTTCGAGTTTGTCTTCTTATCATATCTTAAAGTGGGTGTTACACTTTAAAGATAACTTGTCTGTGCATTTAAGTGGTGACTACGATTTGACAAATATAGCGAACCCGGTGCCGCATTAGGTTAGGGAATTGGGCGATTCTTATACATCGGTTTGGGTATACGTTCGAAGTCACATATTTAGTACAAGACATAAGACACGAGTTTGGGTTATTCTACTTCAGCATCAAGTTGGTAATGTTTAGTTTTCTTCATCATTACATAGAGCTTACAGAATTGAAGATTCAACAAATGGTTAACATATGGGTTTCAGGGGAAGCTTAATGTTAAAATGTTTAACCATTTATATGCTACATTCGAGGGGAAGGTTTTCACAATTACTGGTTGTTATTATTACTGATGGTTTAGGTTTCTTTTGTCTTGAGTTCATTTTAAAAGTAAGCGTTTTGGTGTTCTTTATGGCGGGTAATTCGAGACAATGGAAGACTAGATTGGAAGTATGATAGTGCTTCGTGGTTGTGAAGATCAAGGTTGCATACTTTAGTTCCCGATTTGATGAGGACAAAAAGGGGAAGAAATTTGCAACTTGTAGATCCTTGGTATATCATTTTACAAAGGAAGTCTGACTTAAGGGGAATCTTGTTTCATTCGTGGGTGAGATTTAATTATCTCAACTTCTCTACTTCGTCTAGGGAAGTTCGTACAAGATTCGTGGTTGTTTTGTCATCATCAAATAGGGGAAGATTGTTGGGTTTATTGATTTGATGAAGATAAAACAAGAAGAATGAAAACAAGAAGGACTAAATCTGACAGAAGAGAAATCTACAAAGACTAAAGATTTAGAAGATATTCTTAATTATTTAAAAGATATTCCTTTGTAAACCATAATCCTCTATTATATAAAGAGGGTTAGAGGCGTGTATTTGATAAGTGTGTCAAGATGTAAACACAGGAAATTGTGTGTGTGAACCTAGGCGTCAAAGTCCATAATGGACGCCTAGGGTTAGAGTGGTTAGGTTGGTTAGTGTTGTTTGTCATCTCAGCTGGTGCTTCCTCATCATCAGCCATGAAGCTCTAGTCATAAGTCAGACCATCAATGGCAACCATAACCTTTAAAGATGGCTCTGCCTTTTCCACTGCCTTCGACTTGCTTCCATACCCCTTGCTTTTGCTATCCTGCTGCCTGGTCTTCTACACTCTCTAGCAAAATGCCACAACTTGTGACAGTTAAAGCACTCCACCTTAGACTTATCGAAACTAGCAGTATCATTACCACTGATGTTGATCTTTTTCCCTGTTATCTGATAGAAATTCTTAGCCCTCATGCTAAGAAGTGCAACCTGCCACTTTAGGTCCATCTCTTCCAGATCATCATCATCATCATCAATCTATTCCAGATCTTCATGTGATAGCATGGACCCATTGGCTTGGTTGGTCAGGAATGCATAAAAAGTAGTATCACTAATACCAGCAGTACTAGTTGATGAGCTAGCAGTACTAACACTAGGGTTCGCAGTACTAACTCCTAAAGCCACTTTCACCTCTTCTGGACTGGTGTTGCTGGGAGATGACATAAATGCCATATTCCTAGTGCTTGAACTTGCACTTCCAGATTTCTTCACTTTGTATTCAACAATCTTAAAATTGTTGCATTGATCATTGAGGCTCATAGTGTTGATTTCTGGCTTATTCTTCCAGACCACCACATGAGTATACCATTCAGTAGGTAAACTCCTTAAGAATTTGGAATTTAGGTCTTCTTGAGGAATCTCAACTCCTAGTACAGCCAGTTGGTTGACTATCTTCTGCAACCTATTAAATATGTGATCAAGAGACTCATTACTGGTAGCACTAAAATTCTCAAATTTCTGCTTCAGTAAGGTCTTTTGGGTCTTCTTGGTGGCTTCATTGCCACCAAACCTGGTAGTGATTGCTTCAAACAAGGATTTGGCATCCTTGTATTTGCTGAATTTTAGGAGTTGATCATTGGGGATGGTCATCATCAACAAACTCCTAGCTTTGACATCATTCTTCTTTTGCAGCTTCTCTTCTGCAGTAACTAGAGAGGTATTCACAGTTGTCTTTACCTCACCATCAACTGTTGTTTCAGTTGTTGATGGTTTGAAGGAGTTCCCATCTTCAATGATCTCCTAGAGTGCATAGTCCTGCACTTGGAAGTACTGTTATATCCGAAGCCTCCACATCTCAAAATCATTTTGCTTCAGCATATGCAAATTTGCAGCCATGTTGGTCTGTGTTGTCTCCATGTCCATCATCTTGAAAAGGAATAAAGAGTTCTTCTTCTAAATCAAAGTATCAACCTGTCTCTGATACCACTTGGATCTATACACACTTAAAATGTGTTAAGGATACTTTGAGTTTATATCAACTGCTATGCAGAATCTAACAATTGATACTTAGAAGATTGGTTAATGTAACATTAACGCATAGTTTTTATGAACAATGAACACTGAATATAACTTCAAACGATTCAGTATTATTAGATACAATAAGAGTGATCTTTGATATCACTAGGGTTACAATACCTTGAATCTTAACAAAAACTTCTATTAACATCTAACCTAGGACCTCCTTTTATTGCACAAGGAGTCCTTTACAAGATAAGTATCTATCCGTATAATTCTAACTATATAAGATATACATACAATCTTTTCCATACTTGTAACATCCCGCCTACTCAGACCATAACATTGTCCGCTTTGCCCGCAGGCTCACGGCTTTGTTTTTATGGCCTCATTTGAAGACTTCCCGGCAGGTCATCCAAGCCAGTACTACTCTCACATGAGCACGCTTAACTGCCAGTTCCTAAGAACCCCACTCGCTGTAGACCACAAAACGTGTTGTGTCATTGTAAGGCGAATGTTATCTTAAGAACCCAGCATCTCTCCAGCCACAGCTGATGTAGGATTTGCCTAGGGTGTTACAATCACCCCCACTTAGGGACTCATCGTCCTCGATGAGGTTTGCCCTACCATCCCGAACGGCTCAGGAGTGGCTCTGATACCACTTGTAACATCCCGCCTACTCAGACCACAATATTGTCCGCTTTGCCCGCAGGGTCACGGCTTTGTTTTTGTGGCCTCATTTGAAGACTTCCCGGCATTTCACCCAAGCCAGTACTACTCTCACATGAGCACGCTTAACTGCCAGTTTCTAAGAGCCCCACTCGCATTAGACCACAAAACGCGTTGTGTCATTGTAAGGCGAATGTTATCTTAAGAACCCAACATCTCTCCAGGCCACAGCCGATGTAGGATTTGCCTAGGGTGTTACAATACTTATCCTTCCACACGTCATTAAGAGCAGTCTTCATGCAGCAGTATGTTCTTTTATACTAGCAGTACTAACTCAGCAGTTAGTACTGTTAGTTATCTTCAATAGTCTTCAATTACACTAGCAGTATTAACTCCATTAGTACTGTTATTGTTATATCTTTAGCAGTACTAAACCAAAACTAAGTCTTGAGCATTTAATTCCTAACAAGGTGGATTTTGTGAGGCGGAAGGTGGGGGTGGTGGTGAAGTGGTGGTGGCGTGGGATGGTTGGTGATTGCATGGTGGCCAGAAAATGTAGTCGAAAATGGAGGAGGGTTTAGGCTGGGCACAGTCGATCGGTCACCTAGCATGGTCGACCTTGGTTTTGATCGGTCGTGGCCAATGTGGTATCCAATGTTTTAAAAATCGCGCCTAAGGCGCGGCTAGGCGCTAAGGCGCACGAGGCTCTAGCCTTTGGAATTTTCTTAGATCGAGGCTCACGACATGCATGAATCCTACAAAAAGCGCAGCGCCTTGGGGCTTTTTGCACCTTGGGGATTTTTGCACCTCAGAGATGTAAAGGGTCTTTGGGCTTTTTTTTCTAAATATTAAGATAAGATACATGGGCCTTATTAATTATATACATGGGCCTTTTAAGTCATAGGGTGAGTATTTGTATGATTTGTAAATTTGAAATGATTTTATGTTAATTTTATTGATTGAAATTTTCTTTAAGAAGTTACTTTGTTTCATTAAGTATTTTCTTTATGACATATTATCATGAAAATGTGGGATTATGCCTTGAATTTTAATATGTTGCTTGCTTGATATTTTGGGTTAAATTGTGAGCTTTGTTAGATGTAAGTCTACAAGTGTAGGACACAAGCATATTTAGTCTGATATGGATTTTAATCTCTATATAGGTCATTGAGCCAAAGAGTTGATCCGTTTAAGAAGTGACAACTGATCCATTTTAATCTTTATAATGGCAATATGTGTCATGTATTAAGCATTTTAATGTTATTTTCTGTTATTTATGCTACATAAATGGTCACATATGTTATAAAAAAAAACTTAATGTATTTAGTGCCTTAGTGCACCTTGAGCCTTTCAAAACTATGGTGGTATCTTGGTCACCATCAGTCGTCGGTCCCCAAACTTGGCAACTTGGTCGTTTTTTCGACCGATTATTTAACACATAATTTTGAAAAAAATCAAACCGTTTGTGAAAAAATAAATAAATAAAAACTTTACCACTTTACAACCTTATAAATACCAACCTCAAACACACTTCTAAACACATAATTTCAAACACAATTCAAACAACAATTCTCTCAACACCTTCAAGCACATTCTCTTAATTATGTCTTACGAGCTATTTATTGGTTCTTCATTTTCGACGATGATGAAGAAGTTATGAGTGAGTTTGCGGAGTTTACGCAGTTTGCTTGGAACGCGTACAATGCGTCACATCCACAAGTTCGACGAAAGTACATACATAGGGATCATGAGGGTGCTCATAATCGTTTAGTGGTGACATACTTCTCCGAAAACCCGCGGTATAACGAAAGAAAATTCCGTCGGCGGTTCCGAATGAGCCGAGAACTATTCACACAAATTATTCGAGAGGTAATCGATTATTCTCCTTATTTTCAACAAACTCCTGATTGTAGGGGCGTACTTGGTATTTCCCCATTGGTCAAGTGTACTGCGGCAATTCGTCAATTAGGATACGCGGCCGTTCCTGATTCTCTTGATGAGTATCTTCAAGTGGCTGCAAACAGGATCTCCAAGATATTATGCACACATGTATCATATTACATAATATGATCATTCGACACAAGGAGCGGGCGATATGTCCTACATGGTTCGAAGATGAGGCCCACCGTGATCATGATCCCTTAAGATCGTATGAAGAATCGTTAGTAGTTATTCAGGAGATAATGGACTCATCAACTCATCTACACTTAAAATCTAATTTGATCGAACACGTTTGGAGAAATCGTGTAAATCAAGTCAATCAAGAGAGTGAAGACGAAGACGCAAGTGACGATGACGATGACGATGAAGAATTTTTGCAATATTTTTAATGTTTATTTGAATAATTTATGTAATGTTTTATTTTTAATGAAGTTTAAATTTGTTATTTAAAATATCTGAAATAAAAAAATTAACTTGGTCACCACTATGGCAACTTGGTCGTCGTCAGGTCGTCAGAGAGAGAAAACTGATGTGGCTTGGTCATGTCTGGTCACCGCTGTGCCCAGCCTTATGGGTTGAGTATTTGCTCCAGTTGTGTTGCTTTGGTTTCTGTTAATAGGAGGAGTTGGAATTTTCAACATTTTAGAACATGACAAAATAGTATTGCAAGCCTTTTCACCCTTACATATACTTTGGTACTTTAGAAGGAGAGGAAAAGATGATTGGACTTCCCTTGGAGGGATCATATTGAGTTATCACAGGTCCATGTTTCAAAGTTTCCATATATTATATTAGAAAAGAATTGTAACTAGTGCATGTTTGTAGGCTGACGAGGGGTTATAACAGGGGGTACTTGAGTGGTAGCCAGAGTGGGTAGAGGTGGCCAGAGTGGGTGGTGGTTACAAGAGAATATAAGGCTATGCATAGCCGTGACCCAGGTCATCCCCTGCCACATCAGCTTTCTCTCTCCGATGACCAGACACGACCAAGTTGCCACAATCGATGACCGAGTTGTTTTTTTTAATTCAAATATTTTAAACAACAAATTTAAAATTCATTAAAAATAAAAACATTACATATATTAAACATTAAATTGAAAAAACGAATTACAGATTAACAAACTATGATACGGTAATGAAAATGAAACTACAAATTACAATGAAAAGTCTGAGTTCCAACCCTCTTCACTCGAAGACTCCCTAAACTCGCCATCATAATACTTTCCTTCCATGATGTCAAACCAGTTCTTCCTACGATATTCTGCATCCCTGGCTTCCTGCTCCATACGAACAGCTTCCTCTTGTAGTTCTCTTTGTTCTGTTTCTCTCCTGACTTCCTCATCCTGCTCAAGAAGTCGGAGTTCATCCTCAGTGAATCCAAACGAATTGGGTTGGTGTTCCACAACCGGTGGATTGGGTTGGTGTTCCACAACCGGTGGATTGGGTTCGTGTTCCACTGTAACCACCGGTAAATTTCCACTTGTATTAATATTCTAACGAGAGAATACTTATCCATTTTCCACGTCTAATTTTTTTTAAGATTAAAAGTTACCAGTTTATCTGATCACAACAACAAACTAATGCGACGTAACTCACATTCCTAATAAAAATGCTCACCAGCACCAACATGTCTTAAGTACATTTCAAATAAACATTCCTTATATGTCAAGTATAAAAGTTTTCAACTCTTATTTACTACTTTACGTTATTTCGTTAACATACGATAATTAAAAGTTCAAACTAAAATGTTTACTGTTATTTTGAGTTTTCACGACACCCTAATTTATTATATATATGATTTTACATATTTAAATCATAAACATTAAAGTACAATACTCTGAGGCTAATGTACAAGTTTTAAAGCAAAAAACCTTAACTTTGTTTTATTTAATTTTACAAACTCTAAAGTACAAGATCTAAAGCTCACGTTACAAGTCTTTAATGCATTAATATATTTATTTCATTGATATTTTGAATCTTGCGACCAAGTAACCAAACAAGGATTGCACCTCGCATATTTCAGGTCTATTTGTAAATATTTAATGCCAATTATTATTACATTTTTATTAAAGGATATTACTTTTAGTAACGATCACAAAAGTTTAATCGTGTGAATTTTACTCACGACCAACACAAGATTAGAATGAGTCTATATATTCAAAATACTCAAATTCATCAATAGTCATATTTTATATGAACTATTGCCACTTTGTTTATTTATTTATTTTTTTTTAATTTTTTTTTACATTATACTATTTACGTAATACGAATACTCAAATCTATTAGATCTTATCAACATATACGCTATCCATTAAACTTATCACACGTCTAATATAATTAGTTGGAGTATATTGATAAACTTTGACATTTTTATAAACATTATATTTTTACGTTACCCGGTCTTAAGTTTCGTGACTTAAGGACTTAAGGTTAGTAATTATCGAGATTAAACTACACTTTAAACTATTAATATGTGTATAATTATGCCACCTAGCCAATATTCATGCCTAAGATACGTGCAATACCCATTTGCCATAACATGTTATAACAAATATTATATATGCGTGTATGATCTTTGTACTATGACATGCAAACTATTCTATATAGGTATGTGTAGGAAGTTTTTCCATGTGATTCTATATACACATACATACCCTACGTGTTCTATAAGACTTTCAAGTTAGCATGCATGGTTCGAATTTTTACAACACACTCACGTATGCATGTTGCTACATAGCCATAAAAATCTAATGCCATGTAATCACATTATGTCCACCTAAGCATCAATATCTTTGAATAAAATCGGGATTAATTAAAAAACGAGAGTGGAGAGGATCGAACCCATGTTGTTTGTAACAACAACAAACGCATCAACCACTAGAGCAACACAACATTTGTGGTATAGTTTGTAAGTCAAAAAATGATAAAGATGTCCGACGCCTGATGCACTAAATAAAGGGATTTCAAAAGTTTTTAGGATAACATTAACCCTCTCACCATAAATCTATAAACATGCCGTCACTTTCTACGAATCAAGATCAAGTCATTTTTTTCTCAGCCCTAGTACGTCTCTCTTTTCCTAAAAACCCTAATGATGGGTAGAAATCACAGGTAAAATATGACCATTTATTTGATTCCTGATTTCCACCAGGTCATTAATTGTCTATTGTTGTTTGCAATTTATAGTGATTTCTATTCGGAACCACGATCCGTAAACCAAGTTTCATTCGGAACCAGGTGTGGATTAGTTTTGATTAATATGTTTTGATTTTATGCTACATGATACAGAAAACGATTTTGTGTTTGGGGTTCCGAACGTGCTCATCGTATTGGTATGTATCTGACAGAGATAGCATTTTTTTAATTTTTTACTTCATGGATTTGTGGGTTTTGTTTGATAAAGGTTTGAACTTTATAATCGTTTATGTGATTGATTTGCGTATGTTGTTGATTTCATGATTTTAATTGTAAGTTGATTATTTTTATGTGTGATTTAGGGCTTTTTTTTAAATTTATATTCACTTTATATGAGGGATTTGCAGCAGATGAATATGAGAGATTCTGAATATGTGCATTTTCATAAGGTGACTGATGCGTGGTTTTGCGACCTTACAACAGGTTTTACCTCTCGATGGATCTCAAGAGGCTTGCAATCCCCACCAGGCAGTGTACCTGACCGATGTAGTATAGTGAAGTGGCAAGTACCGGGGGATTGATCGTTCTCTAGGGGAATAGTGTCGTTAGGATTGAAAAACTACTCTAATAGGTCTAAGGGTGAGGGAAGATTCATTTTTGTATTTTTATATTTTTTATAAAAGCAAGTAAAATCTCGGGTTTTAAGGAGTGGGCGGAATTAGTTGCTAGTCAACTAACCCAAATAACTACAAATGCAAATAAAATAAAATAACTGAAAATGAAAAGGTCGTGGAACTTATATGGAGAGAAATGTGTTTACTTAGATTTCCTTACTCCCTAACTATCTTTTACCGGTTGATTAGTGTGTATTAATTGCGTGGATGACGGGTGTATTCCTTAATACCAATCGTGGGGTGGCGTACGTACTTCCCCAACTCTACAAGCTCCTACTTCACTCCTATGTCGAGCCGGCTAAGAAGCTCCTAACATGGGATCACTAGAATTCGCTTGTGCATTAAATACAACCATAAAAACCTTAGTACGCTGATGCGTGTTGCGTGTCGTTGCGGTTTAGCAGTTTTAATGCCTAATCAAGTTTTAAATTTATATTTAGCCGACTTATCAATAACACACACACTTAACGAGCAGTGTACCCGGTCAGTATGAATATAATGGTAAGTAGAGTGTCGATCACTAAGAGTGGAACGTATTATCTAGTTATTCTAATCAGTATTTTAATAAATTAAGTTAGCTATACAACCTAATCTAACGCAAGGGGGTTCAGCCTGAGAGACTGGCACGATTTGGTTGCAATTAAATAATAAACTAAACCAATAGGCACGAATCAGCAAGTAGCACACACGTACACAGATAAATACTCGAGACAATAAGAGGGCTGTCCTTATGATAAGTAGTTTGTCACTTGTTTTATTGCTAGTGTTATATGAAGTGTATAGTTCGATGCAACGCACCGAGATTAAGACCTTTCTCGTTGGTTCTAATCTTATCGGCGAGTAAACCCTTAATGATTACTTATGACTATCCCGTTTATCTTTCTCCTACTTTTCTACAGACCATAGAATACATAGGCATCTAATAAACAGGCGAGGGCAGAGGCATGGCGACCCGATCAACGCTCAGCTAGACACAGAGGTTATCAATGCACTAATAAAAGTCACCAATGACATCAACATATAAACTTTAATTAATGAGAAAGCAGTTTTAAGGGAGTGCAACCTTTCCGTTGTCACGTTACACAAGCCACCAATCTTGATGAATTAAAGTTTACTAACACAATAAAACAAAACTACTTAATGAATTAAACATATGCAGCACCTTCTTACAGCTCTTGTATCTTTGATTTGGGTGTGTCTTATGCTGCTGCCTTGACTGAATTCGTCCTTGGTTTCTGGTCTTCGGTCTTTGGTTAAAACTTCGGAACTCGGAACTCGTCTGGTCTTTGGGGTATTTATAGTTTCTGTCTGAGGGTGAGATGCGGCGCATCTAAGGAGTAGATGCGGCGCATGTACTTAACTTCGCGTGGGGTCCAAGATTATAATATTCAGGAATATTCGTACACCGCCAGAAGATGCGGCGTATCTTCATCTTTGGATGCGGCGCATGTCCTCTTGTATCTTGGATCGTATCTGGTGAGATCTTGATAGTGATGCGGCGCATGTAATGAGTGAGATGCGGCGCATCTGGAGCAGATTTGACTTGATCTTGTCCATTTCAGTAGACTCTTCACTTTATGCATGTTTTGCTCCATAATTAGTCCAAAATCGCCAAGTTTCACCAAATGCTTGTTTTCAACTGAGAATTACAAAAGTAAACGATTAAGTATCAATCCTCATACATAATATAGTAAAACAAGTCAAATTAATAGGATAAATGATAGTAATAATATGTACTTATTTGAGTTCATCAAATATCCCCCCACTTGAACTTTACTTGTCCCCAAGTAAACCTTAGAATTATTCTTATGAAAATGTATCCTACAGGATATTAGGATTTATTTTTATATTTAAGCATGTATTCGTTTTTGTCATAATCACACAACTAAACACTTAACGAATTAGAAGTAGGATAAAAATATTTCGATAAAAGCAAATCTAATCGTTTAACTGTCCAGTCGCGACGAATATTCTATCATAAGCTTGGCAAGTATACACATCTCCACCACTAAAGCCAAGGAATAACAAGTCTAAAGCGGTAAAAAGGGTTTTTAGGCTTAAGGGTTAATTATTCTTAATCTCCATCGATCTCAAATTCCAGAAAAGGCGACAAAATCACAAATACATGATCGAATCCACGAACACGATACTTGCAATTGCTCAAATCCTTAACTCGAATAGGCTAAAGATAGGTCCAAACTTCAACAAATAATAATATATCAAAAAGGGCGACAAAATCATAAATACATAGCCGAATCCACGACTACGATACTTAAGATTGCTCAAATCCCTAATCTCAATAAATCAAAGGATTCGTTGGATAAAGAATAGTACAGGGTATGGATAATTTTTGGGATATAAATTGGTGTAAAATGAAAAATAAACAAAACAAATAAATTAAAATCCTAAGTGTGGTTAATCACTATCCCAACCATCCCATGAATAAGACTCATATCATTGAATAACTCACGCTTTAACACTTGAAACACACGCTTTAGGTAGACACGAATTATACTCAACAAGATCTTAATCAAAGAATAAACCTTAGTTGACGTTCCCATAACTGCCAACTCCCATTCAATCCATAAATATATAACAACTAGTGGTGATATCGACCACTTACATAACTTTACATTGTTGGTTTATCAATCTTCCAACTTTCTTCTTTTTTCTTTTTCTTTTCTTATTTTTTCGATTTTTTTTTTTTTTTTTTTTTTTTTTTTTATACTAAGAAACATAACATAGATGTGTAAAATTTCACCACATCACTATAACAATAAATCTGGATAATTTTTCCATACTTTTCATAACTTCAGAAATAACGGTAATAGTGAAAGTAGTAAACACACGAAAAATAAACTCAAAGATATACAATATTTACTTTCACTCCAATTGCATTGTGCAATTTCCTGACCTAACCATAGATAATGAATTACGCACACGAACACAGGTAATGTAAGGAAACACACTTTGCCTAAAGCAATTAACCAACCACGGATTCTAATCTACAGGGTAGGCTAAGGTGTAAGGGTGTAACGAAACATTTTAAACATAGGCATAAGAAACGAAAGGAATGGCTCTGAGTGTTTTTCTAGGGGTATCTTACTCTAAAAGTGAGAGTAACAGAAGGGTTTATACGGGGTTAACTAACCAGTGTAGTTAGCTAATATCACAAAACATATAAGGCTATTTGGGTGTAATCCTAGAAATTTACCAATTTAGACAAGTCATTCCAATTATATAAAATAATACTTATTATGGTGGTCTCGAATAGTATACAAGCCAAGTTCTAAAGTTTACAAGTCACCGGCACACTCATAGATTTGTGAATTTTGAAAAATCATAATTTTTGAAAATAACGTCATGTGTGCAGCTATGCAACTTAGATCTTAAACAAAAACATGCTAAAAAAAAATTAAATTTTGATATATTAAGCACATTTTAAGCATATTTTGAAAAGTTTAGGACAAGTAAATGTTAAGTTGTTCTAATTCTCCAATCCCCCCACTTAAGTTAAACAACGTCCTCGTTGTTTGTATAAAAGGTTAAAAACTGGAAAATAAAAGAATTAGAACAGAAAAACTCCCTTGAGATTTGCTCGGTATGATCCTCCGTTTGTATTAGAGCAAAAATCATCTTTCTTGTAGATTAGAACGTTTAAGCTTCATATTAGATGCATCCACAAGAAATGCAGGAATCTATAATACCACCAAGGCTTCAAAACACACCTAAGATAAGAAAGGTTCAACTTGCATAACACATTAGTAGTTAGGAAAAATAAAACATAAAAATTAAAAATGAAAATCATCAGGTCAGTCGATGCGCCGTATCTTATGGAAGAAGATACGCCGTATCGAGCCTGGAATAATTACGGATCAGAATAAAGGATGCGCCGCATCCTTAACCAGGGATGCGCCGCATTGAAATAAACTGATAAAAAGTTTTAAAGTCGAAAATAAAAAAAAATGCAGAAAAATAAAGATATGACCATTGCAGGAGATGCGTCGCATCTTAGAATGGAGATGCGCTGTATCCTCTTCGGCCTGACTGACTCGACACATAAACAGAATAATAAAAAGATAAATCCGGGTTGTCTCCCGGTAAGCACTTGTCTTTATTCCAGAGTCTTCAAGTTAGACTCACGTTCAGCTCTTTAGTATCGATCATTGAAGGAGTCGGAAACATCGCGCTCCCTCATTGCCAAATCGGCAATATTGAACACTCCTTGCTCGTCCTTGATTTCCACGCCGTTCTTCTTCAGTATCTGTATAAACAAAGTTCTGTCCCTTTCGGGCAGAGATGACAAAATGATAGACGGGAAATTCTTATTATCATATAGGCATAAATAAGCAAGGTGGGGTGGTAGTTCAATAAACATATCATTATTCAAAAACGTCTTCTCAACTATTCTCCTACGTTTGTTAATTACTACGCAATCATACCACTCATCATCAGAATCATTAACAACATCGCGTCTAAGTTCGGTAGGTACATTTAGGTCAATAAATTCCTCAAAGTTTTCATGATTAGGATTAGTTGAGTTGTTTTGAATCAATGTTTCCCCCATAAGTCTGGCTTCAAGATCTAGGTCCATACGCTCTCTTAATCCTAGCATGTAAACACCTCTAATTATGCTTTTAACAGGATCTTGGCACTTATAGACCAGTTTATTATTCCCTACCCTTAATGAGATTTTTCTTTTAAACACATCAATCTTAGCATGGGCAGTAGACAAGAAAGGTCGACCAAGGATTAAAGGAACCTTAACATCCTCGGGCATATCTAATATAACAAAGTCTACAAGGAAAATAAACTTCTCAATCTTAACTAGCACATTATTAGCAATCCCTTCAGGTCGTTTTACCGTTTTATCAGCCAATTCAATAAGTAACTTAGTTGGTGCTAATTTTCCTAGTCCTAGGGTAGTGAATGTCTTAAGAGGCATAACACTAACACTAGCTCCTAAGTCAGCTAACACATTATTGAAAGATATATCATTAATTGAACAAGGTAGAGTAAAACTTCCTGGGTCTTTTTCTTTATGAGGCAAGGCATTTAAATCGGTTGCAGAGCTCCCTTCTTTCATTGTACCCTTGATATCTTCTTCAATCTTTGTCTTTTCTTTGAGTAGTCTCCTTAAACTGATTGAAGAATTAAAGAAAAATTCGGGTCTTGCACCATCATTACCATTCATCGATCTTCTAGGTATGTTAGGAGTGACTTCTTCAGTGGTGCTTATGGCCTTGACATGATCCCTTGGGTTGGTTGAATAATCGAAGAGGTTTCGTTTGATCACTCCAGCTAGCTTCTCTTGGTTTGGTTCAGAATGTAATCCTTCATGGTGATGCTCGAATCATCCTTTATCCTGAAAATAAACAACTTGCACACGAGAGTAGCGGACCGATCAAAGTAAATATCAAAAATCAACTATATTTATCAAATTATATTCGTCGTATTAACAAATGTTAATGCGCCGTATTTTCGTTACGTTTCAAAATACAAGATTTTTGATTCAGAAGATACGCCGTATCGATAGAGGTCGATGCGCCGTATCTGTTTAATAATTCACAAACTGTTTTTAATTAAAATAACAGATACGCCGTATCTGCTAAAGCAGATACGTCGTATGGCGTTAAAGTTTAGAAAAAAAATTTTATCAAAAATAGATACGCCGTATCTTGGGGAAAAGATGCGTCGTATTACTTTATCGCTTAGAAAAAATTTTCTTATTAAAAACAGATACGCCGTATCTTGGGGAAAAGATGCGTCGTATCGAATTAATTAAACGCGTTGTATTATATAAAAAAAAAATTGAACGCAATACGCCGTATCTGATAAGTCAGATGCGCCGCATCGTTCGATTTAGCTCAGTACAACGATAGCAGAAAACAAAAAATACGAAAAATAAAAACAAATAAGACACACGAAAATAAACACA
Organism: Artemisia tridentata subsp. tridentata; assembly: GCA_021014915.2. Taxonomy (NCBI): domain Eukaryota; kingdom Viridiplantae; phylum Streptophyta; class Magnoliopsida; order Asterales; family Asteraceae; genus Artemisia; species Artemisia tridentata. The sequence continues at coordinate 133,932,992 of CP139504.1, forward strand.
AACAAAAGCAAACAAATAGCACACAAAAACAGAAAATATGCAAAATAGTACAATGAATGCAAATTAAACTAATACACAACAAAATTAGCAGTTAGATAAAAAAAATTAAAAACCTAATTAAAATACTAATCAAATTAACAGATAATAACAATTCACTCCCAGGCAGCGGCGCCAAAAACTTGATGCGCGTGATGTGTCGTTGCGGTTTAGCAGTTTTAATGCCTACTCAAGTTTTAAATTTATATTTAGCCGACTTATCAATAACACACACACTTAACGAGCAGTGTACCCGGTCAGTATGAATATAATGGTAAGTAGAGTGTCGATCACTAAGAGTGGAACGTATTATCTAGTTATTCTAATCAGTATTTTAATATATTAAGTTATCTATACAATCTAATCTAACGCAAAGGGGTTCAGCTTGAGAGACTGGCACGATTTGGTTGCAATTAAATAATAAACTAAACCAATAGGCACGAATCAGCAAGTAGCACACACGTACACAGATAAATACTCAAGACAATAAGAGGGCTGTCCTTATGATAAGTAGTTTGTCACTTGTTTTATTGCTAGTGTTATATGAAGTGTATAGTTCGATGCAACGCACCGAGATTAAGTCCTTTCTCGTTGGTTCTAATCTTATCGGCGAGTAAACCCTTAATGATTACTTATGACTATCCCGTTTATCTTTCTCCTACTTTTCTACAGACCATAGAATACATAGGCATCTAATAAACAGGCGAGGGCAGAGGCATGGCGACCCGATCAACGCTCAGCTAGACACAGAGGTTATCAATGCACTAATAAAAGTCACCAATGACATCAACATATAAACTTTAATTAATGAGAAAGCAGTTTTAAGGGAGTGCAACCTTTCCGTTGTCACGTTACACAAGCCACCAATCTTGATGAATTAAAGTTTACTAACACAATAAAACAAAACTACTTAATGAATTAAACATATGCAGCACCTTCTTACAGCTCTTGTATCTTTGATTTGGGTGTGTCTTGTGCTGCTGCCTTGACTGAATTCGTCCTTGGTTTCTGGTCTTCGGTCTTCGGTTAAAACTTCGGAACTCTTAATTCGTCTGGTCTTTGGGGTATTTATAGTTTCTGTCTGAGGGTGAGATGCGGCGCATCTAAGGAGTAGATGCGGCGCATGTACTTAACTTCGCGTGGGGTCCAAGATTATAATATTCAGGAATATTCGTACACCGCCAGAAGATGCGGCGTATCTTCATCTTTGGATGCGGCGCATGTCCTCTTGTATCTTGGATCGTATCTGGTGAGATCTTGATAGTGATGCGGCGCATCTGGAGCAGATTTGACTTGATCTTGTCCATTTCAGTAGACTCTTCACTTTATGCATGTTTTGCTCCATAATTAGTCCAAAATCGCCAAGTTTCACCAAATGCTTGTTTTCAACTGAGAATTACAAAAGTAAACGATTAAGTATCAATCCTCATACATAATATAATAAAACAAGTCAAATTAATAGGATAAATGATAGTAATAAAATGTACTTATTTGAGTTCATCATACGCATTGGTTCATGTTTCTTAAGACGTTCAAGCAAGTTACCGTATAGGAGGTTAGCCAGTTTTCTTAAGCCTAACATCGATAAACAATCATCCAATACAATTAATAACACACTAATAACCAATAATCAATAGCTAGGTTTCATTAGATCTAAGCAAACACAAGATAAATCTAGCCTAGCATGTTAAATAAAAGACAAGAACAAGATATAATCAAACAACACATAGACATATTGAATGATTAATTGATTACTTATCTTCAATTAAACATGGGAGATCCAAGGGTATAAAAACCCTTAAAAATGGCAGAAATTCGTCTTAGGGTTTCTCCTCACAAAGTTGCACACTAATGACTAAAAATTGCAAAACTATATATAGAGTTTAGGGGCTGACGGCGTCACGTTGTAGATCTTGACGCCGTCACCTCGCCGTGTCTAGGGTTCCCGGATGGTCTTCCTGACGCCGTCCCTCTTTAATCCTCCAAAATCCGCTCTGGCCTATCAAGGCTTGACGACCTTCTTGACGCCGTCCCCCTTTAATCTTCCAAAATTTCTCTGGCTTATCAAGGGCTGATGGCGTCACAATAGAGCTTGACGCCGTCACATGTACTTTCCAGCATATTTTTGAGACTTTGTCGTTTTCTTCACTTTTATGCTCCAAAAACGTCCAAAATGCTTCCTTTTCCAGATTTCTTCTCCAAAGTACCTAAAATGACAAAAGGAACGATTTAGGGCAATATTTGATCAAATAAATACGATTTAGGGCTTAAATGACCCCCTAAAAGCGGTACACTTTTCGCTTCATCAAATACCCTTACACTTGAGATTTGCTTGTCCTCAAGCAAATGCGCTTTTATTCTAATCAAAATACAAGTTAGGGGTCATTTAATGCTAATATAAAAGTAATTACAACAAATAGTCGTTCCACTTTAATCATAATAAGCACGGAGATTACAAACTAGCACCTCACAAGTAGTGTTTAGATACTCACATCTCTCAAGTGTCATAAAAGTGTATCTCATAAATGAAAACGGATAATATCTCTCACTACCTGTCATAGCAAATAGATTACTATAGGCTTGGGAAAGGATCAAAAACCTTCTCCACTAGGCGTAAGCACCTAAGATAAACTATCAAAGAGGGCTTTTAAACGGGTTATAACGTTAGGTGTAGGGATATGATAAACATGGATTTGTTGGATAAGGGATATTTTACTGGTGGCGAGTTAAAGATCTTGATTAATTACATGTACAATATGGCGTTGCTAAGCCAAGACTAGACTCGACTCGACTTAAGCTAAAAACAAAATAACAAAAACATAAACATAAAATGAAACGGGATGGTAGTCCGTATGTTTTTTTTACTTTTCTTTTTCTCATTTTTTTGTATTTTTCTTGATTTTTTTTTATTTTTTTTTCATACACTCTTGCCCTACCATCCAAAATAATACATCATAGGGGCGTTGCATTCCCCTTGCACTTGAACTTTTACATAACTTTACAAATAACTATTCTAATGATTCGAATTAAGATAATCGAAAACACTTGGAGTACTTTTAAAATATTTAGCCCATATGGGGGTAATAATGTTCTTCTTTCCCATTACTCCATTACACTAGTACTTTACCCATGAGTCCCAATCGTCCCAAAACAATATGTACAAGGATATGACTCGACTTAGCAACCATGTAATCAATTAGATAATTAACTTGGGGTTTAAACAAATGTTGTCACAATAATGCACTAAAAATGAGTGCATACAAGGTAGGCTAAGGCGATTTGGGTGTACATTTAAGTGGGGTGTAAACAAATTCTTACTTTAAGTAAAATGCTTAAAGTTAGAAACGAAAAGATAGGCTCTGAGGGGTGTACTAGGGGTATCGTGTACTAAAAATGAGTACAACGCAAAGGGTGTGGGAGAATTACTTGACCAATGTAGCCAACGTAATTATAACAAAAACACAGGTGTAAAACAATGGGTTAATCCTAATGCCTCTTATCATGTAGTAAATCTAACTACACGAATGTAGTCTCACTTGTGGCCTCGGAATGGTCCTAATGCAAGTTCTAGAATCTAAGTGCTACCGGTACACACATCATAGCATAAATGCTTTTCCTACCAATTCTAGGGGCGAACCTCACATATTTGGGGGTGGAAATTTTTTTTTAGTGGTACGGTTTTGTGCTAGTCATATGACTCCTATCCATGAGACGCTCATTAAGATCAAAGTTTCACTCCTAAATGTTGTAAAAAATTTTAAATTTGGCACTAAAATTGACCTAACAGGTATTTCTCTCAGTTTTATTACACATCTACCATCAAACAAACAAAAATCAAGCGTAATAGCATTCTCTAAAGTATCGTACTTTACCCCCCCCCCCCTTACACTTAAGATGAACATTGTCCCCAATGTTCAAATAACAAGATGTAAAAGTAAATAAGGTAAAAGAATGAAATCAAATACTCCCCTGATTCGCTCGGTGGATAAAGAGGTAACATGGTTAGATCTTCTTCCAAGGTAATGTTGAAGCTTCAAGATTAAAGCAGCGCCAAAAGCTAGATTCCACATACATCTCCTTGTCCAAAATAACCTGTTAAACCTGAGAAAACAAACACGAAAACCTGCATAACATCGGCGGGATAAATCTGTATAAGGATATAATGCTTGTGGAATGATTATTTTGCAGATTCCTGGAGTTTATAAGTTAGAGATTTAATAAAAACTTTTTATGATTCCGGTAGAAAAACAAAACTTGCAAAATTTCCAGAATTTTACACTTGACGCCGTCAGGTGTTAACCTTGACGCCGTCAGAAGTGACCTGCAGAAATTTTATGGTTAGTTTCCGGAAAATTTCTGGAAAAACTTATGCCTCACTTCCTGGAAATCCTGCAAAATATTCATTATGACTCGATACAAGCATTTGACTCTAACAATTACTCGTATGCATGCTCATTTTATATTGTTGTGATTCATGTTCAATCTTGTTCTTGTAAACAAATTTGGATTCCCTTACACTTATCTTTTGCAAAATACCTTTATATGTAGTTAAGACGAAGTTAAAAACAAAATAAAGCATTTTCACAATTTACTTTGAAACATGAGCACAAACAATAACAATTAAACTTGCATACGGAAACAAATAAAATCAAACAAACAAACAAACAAATAAACAAACAAATAAAGCTTGGGTTGCCTCCCAAGAAGCGCTTGTTTTTGTTCGAGTCACGAGCCTGACTCTACCCTTATTTAACGGATAAAGGAGAGGTTTTTCCTACACTTAGGATTAAGTGCGGGTGATAGTAGCGATACACACCATCTTGGTGGAAGTATGCCGCGTGAGGAAAGAGTGGTGGATGAATTATATACTCAAAGGGGTGTGCTCCTTTCATCATAACCTTACCTAGTTCACTTTGGTCAATGGGTGAATTAAAGTTTTCTCCTAAAAAGGGATCATCTTCTATCAACTTCGAGAGATTCCTAGTTGGGAATCCATCTTGACCTAATAAACCCGGTTTAAACCCATAATGTTTCTTATGATCAACCATAAATGGGTGATGTAAGTATGTAAGGTCATGGTTCACTCCTATATTGGCTTCCTCTCTACAAGGCTTAGAGTCTACTACCTTTATCGTAAAACTACCCGGACTATGTGGTTTGATGGGTGGATCGGGACCTATTTTAATTCCTAACTTTTCATCCAAGGATGGAAAATTGGGTAAGGGTCTCGGTTGAGGCTCCGGTTCATCAAAACTAGGAACTTCCATAGAACTAAAAGAAAGGTTGTAACTACAAGTATTCAAACCTATTTCTTCTAATTGTGTTTGGTCCAAGGGCTCTACCTCTATTGGGGTTCCTATAGTCTCTTCTACTTTTTCCGGGTAAATTACGGGCGGTGTGTTAACCTCAAATGATGGTAGGATTTGTGGGGTATTTAGTGGTCTTGCATTTCTAACCTCATTCTCCATAGTATCTAAATCACCTATATGTTCATCATGTGTTTTGGTAGGATCTAACCCAAACACATTCCTAAGTATCTCAAATCCTTCTCTAGCCATTTGAAATTCTAAGTCCGATTCATAGTAATATTCAACTTGATTACTATGTTCCAATTGCCTAAAGGATTCCTCATGCGTGTCATATGTTTTGGTGAAATCTATCCCACTCATGCAACTAGGTAGTTCAACACTAACCATCTCACAATCTTGGTCCAATTCAAGGTCCATGTTCTTAAAAACTAGGTCTTCTTGCTCATGGTACCTATAGTCGGATAAATCCTCCTCATTTGTTTCCTCAAGTTGTGATGTATATAAACCCATCAATTCATTCAACTTATGGTTCACGGTTAGGAAGCTTTCCTCAAATTTTTTCCAAAGGGTTTCACTAAAAGGAGTTGATCCTAACAATGATTGTTTAATAGAAGCCGCACATGCACATAATTCATCAAACCTATCAAACTTTACACCCATCTCCTCTTGTATATATCTAAGATCACTTAAAAATTCATTGGAACAACAGGAAGCAAATCTATCCGTGTAAAGTAATTGTTCCTCTATTGTTAATGATCTAAATGGAATTTCATCCACCATGGTGACAAATGAAAATGGTTTTGCAAACAAAGGGTACAAAGAAAAAGATAGACTAAAGAAATCTAATAAAAAGAAAATAAATATCTCACTCGATAGGAATCAAGTGAGTAGACCTAATAAAATAAAATTTCAACCTAAACAATAACTATTCCCCGGCAGCGGCGCCAAAAACTTGATGCGTGGTTTTGCGACCTTACAACAGGTTTTACCTCTCGAGGGATCTCAAGAGGCTTGCAATCCCCACCAGGCAGTGTACCTGACCGATGTAGTATAGTGAAGTGGCAAGTACCGGGGGATTGATCGTTCTCTAGGGGAATAGTATCGTTAGGATTGAAAAACTACTCTAATAGGTCTAAGGGTGAGGGAAGATTCTTTTTTGTATTTTTATATTTTTTATAAAAGCAAGTAAAATCTCGGGTTTTAAGGAGTGGGCGGAATTAGTTGCTAGTCAACTAACCCAAATAACTACAAATGCAAATAAAATAAAATAACTGAAAATGAAAAGGTCGTGGAACTTATATGGGGAGAAATGTGTTTACTTAGATTTCCTTACTCCCTAACTATCTTTTACCGGTTGATTAGTGCGTATTAATTGCGTGGATGATGGGTGTATTCCTTAATACCAATCGTGGGGTGGCGTACGTACTTCCCCAACTCTACAAGCTCCTACTTCACTCCTATGTCGAGCCGGCTAAGAAGCTCCTAACATGGGATCACTAGAATTAGCTCATGCATTAAATACAACCATAAAAACCTTAGTACGCATTGGTTCATGTTTCTTAAGACGTTCAAGCAAGTTACCGTATAGGAGGTTAGCCAGTTTTCTTAAGCCTAACATCGATAAACAATCATCCAATACAATTGATAACACACTAACAACCAATAATCAATAGTTAGGTTTCATTAGATCTAAGCAAACACAAGATAAATCTAGCCTAGCATGTTAATCAAAAGACAAGAACAAGATATAATCAAACAACACATAGACATATTGATTGATTAAGTGATTACTTATCTTCAATTAAACATGGGAGATCCAAGGGTATGAAAACCCTTAAAAATGGCAGAAATTCGTCTTAGGGTTTCTTCTCACAAAGTTGCACACTAATGACAAAAAATTGCAAAACTATATATAGAACTTAGTGGCTGACGGCGTCACGTTGTAGATCTTGACGCCGTCACCTCGCCGTGGCTAGGGTTCCCGGATGGTCTTCCTGACGCCGTCCCTCTTTAATCCTCCAAAATCCGCTCTGGCCTATCAAGGCTTGACGACCTTCTTGACGCCGTCCCCCTTTAATCTTCCAAAATTTCTATGGCTTATCAAGGGCTGACGGCGTCACAATAGAGCTCGACGCCGTCACATGTACTTTCCAGCATATTTTTGAGACTTTGTTGTTTTCTTCACTTTTATGCTCCAAAAACGTCCAAAATGCTTCCTTTTCCAGATTTCTTCTCCAAAGTACCTAAAATGACAAAAGGAACGATTTAGGGCAATATTTGATCAAATAAATACGATTTAGGGCTTAAATGACCCCCTAAAAGTGGTACACTTTTCGCTTCATCAGTGACTTATGTGTCTGTCCAAAGTGTTCTGAAGGGGAGTTTAATGAAAAAGTTATACTAACCCGTAGACATAATTCTTCACTTTATTTGTGTGTATCTTACTCTTTGAGACGTGATGTCTTGGGTTTGTTTTCACATGCTATTATGTGAATGGTGTCTTTGTGTAGAATTGTCAGTTATGTTTGGGTTATTAGAGTTCTATACCTATGGATAGTAACCACATCTATTCCTTTACGAATGCGATTGGTTTATATGCATCACCCAATTAAGACCTCTATTGAAAATTGATGCTTGACAAACTATTTGCCGTGAACATTTGGAGGTATACCATCTTACACTTTGTCATCAGACTTTAAAGTAGATTTATGTGCTGTGATGAGGAACGTGTATGTAAAGTATGTTGTGAAAAACTAGAAGGGGGGTTGAATAGTTTTTACCGTTTCTTTTGTTTAATTTGTCAGTTCTAGGGAAACAATCACAAATTAAGTTATCACATAATATAAACTAGATATAAAGAGATGAAAGATCAAACCACATAACACAAGTGTTTATAGTGGTTCGGTTTGCAAGAGATCCTTATCCTTGCCCTACTCCACTTCCTCGAGTTGCTTACTCGAGAGATATCTTTCACTAAGAAACAAACTCCCTTCAAGGTGGAGAAAACCTTTACACGTCGCTTACTTCCTTTTCCGGTACTAAGCTAAACACCGGGTTCTTTCACAAGGTAGAACCAACCTGACGTCGCCTAATTACTTTACCGACACTAAGCTAGATGTCGAGTTCTTTACACGGGTACAACCACTCCCTACTCTCTTTGTGCTTTGAGGACTAAAGCACTAACCACACTTACTGATCTAACTGATACAAATGACAAGAAACACTTAAAGTGTTTACACATAACCTATCCTACAACTTCACAACAGTCTGCTTGTTTGAAGCTTGTTAACTTGATCTTCTTTGCTACAAAAGAAACATCAATGATATATATAACTACTGTGGTTAGTAACTAAAGTGAATGTATGTGTTTTTCTTTTCTAAGTGGATGATTAGATCAAATGCCAAGCCTGCTATTTATAGGCAAACAAAGAAAGGCTCCTACGGATCCGGCGGATCCCTCAGAAGGGATCCGTCTTTGTATAGACTTGGATCCGTGGGATGACAGCTAATGTTGCATAAGAGATCTTTCCATATCCTTGTGTTGTCAAATCAATATCTTCCAAAGTCAACTATATAACTTGAGTATCTAATTAAGATATCACACAATCTTACCAAGATTGTATTTGTGATGTATACCATGATGTCACTTTGTAACTTTTAAATTAAAGTTTCCATTAAAGGAAATACACATGTATATGTAATATAATGTTAGTGATCATGTTAAATAAAAGATGTGTTTTGAAAAAGTCTTTAACTAGTATTTATAATTTGCTTAAGGAATATACTTTGTGTTTGTCATGAACAAAACATTAAGCAAAGATCGTAAAATATAAATAACGTTTTTTAGTACGATATTTGTATTAACAATCTCCCCCTTTTTGTTGATGACAAAACATAAATTATATTTTTAAGCAAACAAGTAAATATAGTTTAAGTCCTTTTAAAAATATAGATTAAGTTTTTAGTTATTCAAATTTTGATTACTATTATGAAATAACTTAGTATGAACTAATTATGCAAACTTAATCCTTTTTCCTTTCTCCCCCTTTTTGTCAAAACAAAAAGAAGAAGTGCGTAGCGGAATGCGATTTTGAGAACTTTAATAGCTCCCCCTTGTTTTGTACTCCCCCTAAATGGAGTAACAAGTAAATGATGCATAAACCTACAAGACAAATGGTTAGAATATGAAAAATTAATGAAATGCTCCCCCTCGATGTATACTCCTCATTTCTTGAGTACCAACGTATACTTTGAAGGGTATGATATGCTGTAAATGAAGTGTTAGTAATGAATGAGAATGCTTGTGAATTATTCTCCTAAACAAGTCTTTGAAAATGTTGTGACAAAAGTCACAATTATGAAATGATGTTACAAGTATAATAAAAAGGCATCCTAGAAAGAAATAAAAAGTCCTAAAACAAATGCCTATGATGAGGATATGAAGTGAAGTTAAGTTAGTGACGCTAGTGGTGGTGTTAGTTTACTAGTGATAACTTAATTGATAACTAAAGGTTGATGCAAGTAGGTTTTTCGCTAATCCATGAGGTTGATGATTAGTGAAAAAGATGATGGAAGGTGGTGGTTTTAAAGAATACAATGAATTCAGAAACACTAATGTATAGTAAATGTTATAAAGGTATTTGAAGATGGTTAAGGTTATGATATTATCATCTACCAAAGATGATGAATCGTGCCATAATAAGTGCTAGAATGGAAAAATAGAGTGAAGTCAGTGATCACTTAGGAATAGAAATTTCATATGCAATAATTAGAAATACTAGATACCTATATGCGGATGAAAATGACATCATATTATGAGAGTGTTGGTTGGAATAACGTGTTGAGAATGAGGGTTCTGTTTGCACTGACAATGACGTGCTTGATATGTATCAAGAATGAAAAGTATGAGATCCTATGATGGTGTTCTAGATACTGAAGATGTTCTAGACAATTAAGTTGTGAGATTAAGATGAAAATTCTAGATTTGTTGGTTACGAGAAGGTTGTTTGGTTTCTGAATGGTTAAAATCAGATCAGGTACCCGCGGATTGGGCGGATCCAAAATTTTGGTTCCGTCATTATTTTCTTTGGGTTCCATGTGATAGAAATTGATTTGGTCAATTTTCCTCGTTCTGATCTAATAAAGGTTCAAGCTAAGGTTAATTTACTAACAATTATTGATTTATTTTTATTAATCCTAATCAAAGTTTAAGGAGACTTAAAACATCTCTTTTAAAGAGGTTTGTTAAACACATGATTGTGTTTTCATGAGGTTTTGGTGCAGAACTATAATGTTGAGCTAATAAGGTGCTATGATGACAGTATTGACTAATCTTAAAGGGTGTTCATCTTGTATGCCTAAATCACTTTATGTGTCATAACAAGATATCATATTTTAGAGCACAATTATACATTGAAAATTTGTTTGTGACGAAAGTCTCAAACATACGATTACACATGAAGGTTCCTAGAGATGATAAAATCTTAAAAATAATTATTGCGATGATACTACAAACTTCTATTTTTCTTGTTTTGATGATGACATGATAGAGGCAAGCCATTTGGTTTCTAAATTACTAGTATCATAGAGGTTAGAGACAATATTGTTGTCATCTTGAGTGTTTGTTTTATTGATCCACATTGATTCATCCAAGTGTTGAAGAGTGGTAATTATGTCATGTGATGGGTCTATTATTAAGTTTGAAGATGGTGATGAGATTGTTTCTTTAGGTGGTGATGATTGTGGTGAGGAGTCAATTGTTGTGGAAATACTTGGTGAAGTGACAATTGGTGTGGCAATTGTTGTGTTGATAATTGATGTGATATGGTATTGAGGTTCATGAATCTTTGGATGGAGAGAATGGACTATCATGGATTCAAAGTTTTCAAGACTTATTTGTGGAGAAGTGGTTGATGTAAGTTGAAGATCTTCTAATTCTTCAAGATGTGTTGGTGGTGTCCTAAAGAGTTCCATAGGTTTAAGTTTTGGTGAGGATGGTGATAATGCAGACTTCTTAGTTTGTGGTGGAGCGGGAGCGAGTGGTGATGTGGTTGCTACAGGAGTAATGATAGGAGGTGATGTTGTTGTATTGGAGTTTGTAGCTGGTGAATTTGAAGAAGAGTATATGTTGAGTATGGGAGTCGTAATAGGAGTTTTTGTGGTGTTTGAGGATCTAACGGGAAAGGTTACATTACGAAGTGGGTTTGCATACCAATAAGGTCTGACACTAATTCTAGTCGTTCGTCTGTATGGTCTAGACATGTGAATTTTCTGAAGATGATATGTGAATTTTTGTGGAGTTTTAGTGTGCTATGATCATCTCTAAGGTTCTAATTTATACTTCCTAATTGTATGAAAATTGGTGTTTGGATTAAATGAGTGTGAATATCTATGACTTGAAACAAGATAAAGTTGTTTGTCCTATTGACAAAGTCAAACCATAGAAATGGAGTTGACATAAGAGTGTGTAGAGAAATGACTCAAAAGGGTTAAATTTGATTGATTAATAGGAATAAGTTCAGTCTGTGTATGATGGGATAGAACAGATAAATCAAATTTATGCAAGAAAATATTCTTTGAATTTCATAATGGTTTCTAATGGTCTGGAACAGAGATTTGTGCAGTTCATATCAAGGAAGTCAATCCATTGAGCTTGGGTTGAGTGATGTGTTGTGGATTTGCAGTAAATACAAGGAGATATTGGAAAATCTTATGATTTGATATTACCATGGATTTGACGGATCCCTAAAAAGGGTTCCTTATTTGTATTGGTTTGGTAACTCATACCTAAATTTCAAAAATTTCAATTATGGTGGGAAATTTTGTTCCTAAGTTTTCTAAGAATTCCTAAATGATTCTAAGATGAATTATGATCAGAGAATGAATCCTAAATGATACTAAACACTAAGATTTAGGAATTGAGATGAGTCGAAAAAGTTTTAGACTTACTGAGAAAGCTGCGGATCCAAGTAGTATCAAGTGCAGAACCAAAGTGAGGGGTCCGCCAAAACCGCAGGTTGGAGGATGGCGGAACCAACGATAAGCCTTGGCGGATCCAATTTTTAGGATCCGTCGGATCCGTACCCTAATTTTCTAAAACTAAACAGAAGACTTGTTATATTATGCGTTATTCGACGAAAACCTGACAATTCATCTAGACCTTACTTAACATCTAATATGTATAGCAAAACAGCTAAGTGTGATAATATTAACACCCGATTGATCATAGATTAATTCGTTCTTAGAAACTTACCATAGTAGTAGTTAAGCCAAACATAGGTTTAGACATGGTAAATTGATAACCCTGAGTGTTATCAATCTGCAATGATCAGTTAGTTTTCACATACAAAATAAAACACAATCAAGTATAAAAATAGACCTTATCATTAAACTTCATCATGAGTGATGTTTTAAGCCAAACAGTGGCATAAGTTTGGAAAATTGATAACCATGAGCATTATCATCAGTTAAAGTTGAGCAAGAACACATAAGCATAAAGTACTAAAGACATGTCTAAACACACATAGAAATATGATCATATAGGATCTAAAGAACAATTGTTCCAAACGTTCATTTATTCTCGCTTTTCTTTTAATACTTTGAGTATTTTCTTTTGATCCTTTCGGAGTTTCATCATCCATCGTCCTGCACATTTTAGAACTCCCTTTGTTTGTCGGCTTTCTGCAGATTCATTATTGAGAGATGGAAGTTGACTCAAGTAATCTAATAGAGGAAGCTTTGAGTTAGGTAATCCATCTTCGTCACTAGCTGATGAAGATGATGAAGATGAAGATGAGAGACAAGCTCGTTTCCCTTTTCCTACTTTCACTCTATGGTCACTAAGTGGGACAAAGGTGTGTTTGATTTCGGGGTAATCTGGGACAAAACCAACAGAATTTGGAAGGATAGGAATGGAAGCTTTGAACAAACGAGTGAGTAGCATTCCATATGGCAATGTGGTTTTCCCTAGGACACGTATATCAACCATCCTTTTGGCGATATAGTAAGCAAGATTGAATTTTTGATGAGTTGAAATACAATAGAGCATATAGCATAGTCCAGCATTTACGTGATCTTTGTTACCAATAGTACTAATGAGATTAGATCTTAGAATTTCTTCGAGTCTTTTGAACTCAGGTTTGAGTTCATTGAGTTCCATGGCAAATGGATCTCGATTGACATCTTTGCCCCGAAGTTTCTTAATTGGGTTGGTTCTAGTGTTAAAAAGATGATCTCGGATAATTTCTTTAGGAGTTAGGGGAGTGTCGTAAGGATGTTCCCTTCCTAGATGTGAATTTAGAATGGTTAAGGACCATTTGTCAGAATAGAAGCATGTTCCTTCACTTGGGATGTGTAATACTTCCCCAAAATGATCTAAAGGAAAATTGTAGGAATTTTGGTTTACATTGAAGTTGATGCTAAATGATCCATTGTCATCAGAAATAAGTTTTACTGAGGCATAAAATTCGAGAATGAATCGAGGAATGATAGGTTCATCTATGTCGAGAAGTGAATCAAATTGAATGGTGGCCATTTGTTCACGAATGTTTGTTTCTTCTAAAAATGAAGAGTCTACGGTTCTACCCTCATGAACATACCGACTTTCTAAAGCTTTGAAAAGTTGGACTTGCGCTTCTGTGAGTCCTTTTGTTTGATGATGTTTGGGTAGGTACTTCTTTGTTTTCTTGTGATCGTAATTAGTGGCAGGAGGCATGATTTTCCTAGTCATAAACAGTTTATAGTTTTAGTTACACTAATCTAAAATACATGAGATGTGGACAAATATGGAGGTGTGGTTATCTTTGACATATTATGATGTTTGAAAATATGTTTTGTGACAAAACACTTTATACCCCAAACATTCCTGTTTGACGTTTTTCTTTGATTTTGTATTAGCAATGTTTTAAATTCATTTAATTATGAAAATTTATTCTAATTTGAAAGATTAGAATAGAGGTTTCTTTGGTTTTATTGAATTTTGTTAAAGTGTTTAACAAAATAGAATTCCTATTAATTTTTGACAAAAGAAAATGTATTATTGAAATTGCATGAACCCTAATTTTGAATTAAAATGAATTAGTGAACTTACAGTGAGTGATCAAGCACGAATTGATATGAAGGATCTAATTTTTGAGTTAGGGATGATGAGAGTCAATTATGAGTTGATATTGATGGTTTAATTAAGTGTGTAGTGCAGTAAGGAGTGTTTGGTAATACATAGTTGGATTTGACAACTCACGGATTCGGCGGATCCTTAAAAAGGGTTCCGCCCTTGTTGTCAATTGGATCCGCAGGATCAGAACAAGGTTGTGGTATTTTTGTTTTTGGTTAAATTAAGATTTGGACGAATGTTTTGATTACTTCTAAATATTTGTATGTTTTATAAGGAACGGAGATTTCTTTCTTGAGATGTTTGTAAGAGGATTTATCACAGTAATCCTTTTTGAGAGACTTTCTCAGCATATTGTAATTACTGTTAAAATTGGGAATAAAGATAAAACAGTTGAGCTAAGTACTTGTTGAGATGAATGATTGCAAGGATGACGAAACAGGAGAAGATTGGCAATAGAGACTAAAGACATAAACTACGGGTATTTTCTCCACACTTCTCCTTAACCACTTAAGTATTAAGGAACGTTAGTTTCTTAGTGACTTGTGGTACAATGTCTCACATTTGTACACAACATGTTTAGGGATCTACCTAATTGTTATGATTTCTAAGAATGATAGTTGTACACAAGGTTTGGTGTTCTACTCATGTATTACTACTTTTAAGGTTATCCAATGAGTTAACTATTTTGATCCTTAATGCAAATGATTTTTATCCTTAATTGAGTGAAAACATTTTTTATTCCTAGTTGTTTGGCACTTATCATGCATGATTTTTGGTCATAGCATATCTTGATAAGGAGATGAGGTTCAACTAAGTTCATTTGTGTTTTGATAACTTTAAGATATTTAACTAAAGCTAGTATGTATGAAAATAGGAGAATATGTTTTTCCTATATGTTCAAATTTTAATTAAATAGCTTTGATTTATGCTCTTGTTTCTAGAGTTATCAATCTTACTTAGATTCTAGAGAAAAACTAAATTATTTAAATCTTAATGTTTTCTAAAGGATGGGATTATTACAAGCAATATTGTTTAGATCTATGTATTATCATTATGAGTTATGGAGAGATAAACCTTTATAATATGGTGAGATTATCCTAAAATTAATTTTCTTTCAAGTATTCTTTTTAAGGTTATGACTAATTAAGTTAGAACTTACTTAGTAACATTCTGGATGTGATAATCACAAATGTGTTGGTTAAATTTTGTCTTGGTTAGAGTTCTTGCAAGTTCTAAGAACTTATCCATGTATGAGTATTACCTAAGTGTTGAGATATAACATAAGACTATGAGACAACATTTGTCTTGAGGTGTTATATTCGGTTTTAGCAAAAGTTAAAAACCTTTTCCTAGTAATCATCCTATCTTATACACATAGAATCTCTATTTTTACATATGTAGTAGTAATTAATCATACAACAAAGAAATAGTTATGAAATCATGGATTATCTATAAGAATAATCATTATGAGTAGGGTTATGAGAGTTCATACCTTTTTGATGATTAATACCAAAAGTGCTATTGATCGAGATGAGCACTTTAGTGATTAGAGAAGATACCTTAGTATTCATCAATGTATCTTGGGATTAAGTAAGATCATAAAGACCAAATCCTTTTAAGCATACCTAAAGAAAACTTGAGTGTTTGGTCCCCAATATCTCATGGGTCCTTATTGGGTTAAACAACATATTACCATGGTTCACTAATATCTCCGAGATAGTCAAATGGTATTTGTCTACTAAGCTCATTATGTATGAACATGATTTTACTGTTGTTTTAACTACATCCCTGTCTTTGATTGTTTTTGAATTAGTCTTACTTGAATATTGATTTTTCAATTTTTCTACTGTACTCACGGATCCTTTGTTTATACGACGCGGATCCAAAGTTTTGATCCGTGGGATCCGCGGTTTACCAACTCAGTTGGTGTGATTTGATTTTCATTTATCGTTTGACTTTCAAAATCACTTAAATGACCATTTTCCATAAAATCAGGCTTGAAGTTACCATGAGATGTTTTAAGAATTCTCATAGTGTCATCTACACAGTTTATGTGTCTATTGAATCTTTGAAACTTGAGATTTTGTTTTATGTATTTGTTTAGTGTGAGTTTATGTGACTCTAATTCAAGTTTTATTTCTTGACATGATGCACAACATTCAGTTACCATATTTTCTTCCAAGCTTTTAACTTTTTCTTTCAACTTATGTATTTTATTCATCAAGTATTCTTCTTTGGTTTTCAAGATCTTATTTTTACTTATGACGTTTATAATGAGCTTACTTAATCTATTGTGTTCTATATCTAATGTGTCGTATTCATTAAATATATATGAAGAGTCAGAGGATACCTTTTCTGTTATGTTAACCGTACTATCCACTTTGTTGTCTTTTAGCACATCTTCACTGTTGAAACTGGATCTGGCTATAGTGCTAGAAGCTATCCATTCCTTTATGCCTATAGGTATCACCGAATCTTTTTCAATTATTGCTAGATGAGCTTTGAGGTATCCTATGAGCTCGTCCAATGTCATCCTTGAATGATCCTTAGAATCTTCAATATTTGTTGCTTTAACTTTCCATTTTGGGTCAAGATCTTTCCTGTCAAAATACTTACTAGAAATGGATTCATCAGGAGCTTTAGGTGAAATATTGTGTCTAGCTAGATCTGAGTCTTTTGACATTTTAAAAATGGTTTTTCCGAACTATAAAAACTGTTTTTGAGGTCTGGTGATCTTTGCAAGGATTTCCCTTCTTTAAAGTTTTCAAAATCGATTTGATCGTTTCAAGTTTTAAAATACAGTTTATTTTAAAAATCTTGAGTAACGTAGCTCTGATGCCAATTGTGGAAAACTAGAAGGGGGGTTGAATAGTTTTTACCGTTTCTTTTGTTTAATTTGTCAGTTCTAGGGAAACAATCACAAATTAAGTTATCACACAATATAAACTAGATATAAAGAGATGAAAGATCAAACCACATAACACAAGTGTTTATAGTGGTTCGGTTTGCAAGAGATCCTTATCCTTGCCCTACTCCACTTCCTCGAGTTGCTTACTCGAGAGATATCTTTCACTAAGAAACAAACTCCCTTCAAGGTGGAGAAAACCTTTACACGTCGCTTACTTCCTTTTCTGGTACTAAGCTAAACACCGGGTTCTTTCACAAGGTAGAACCAACCTGACGTCGCCTAATTACTTTACCGACACTAAGCTAGATGTCGAGTTCTTTACACGGGTACAACCACTCCCTACTCTCTTTGTGCTTTGAGGACTAAAGCACTAACCACACTTACTGATCTAACTGATACAAATGACAAGAAACACTTAAAGTGTTTACACAGAACCTATCCTACAACTTCACAACAGTCTGCTTGTTTGAAGCTTGTTAACTTGATCTTCTTTGCTACAAAAGAAACATCAATGATATATATAACTACTGTGGTTAGTAACTAAAGTGAATGTATGTGTTTTTCTTTTCTAAGTGGATGATTAGATCAAATGCCAAGCCTGCTATTTATAGGCAAACAAAGAAAGGCTCCTACGGATCCGGCGGATCCCTCAGAAGGGATCTGTCTTTGTATAGACTTGGATCCGTGGGATGACAGCTAATGTTGCATAAGAGATCTTTCCATATCCTTGTGTTGTCAAATCAATATCTTCCAAAGTCAACTATATAACTTGAGTATCTAATTAAGATATCACACAATCTTACCAAGATTGTATTTGTGATGTATACCATGATGTCACTTTGTAACTTTTAAATTAAAGTTTCCATTAAAGGAAATACACATGTATATGTAATATAATGTTAGTGATCATGTTAAATAAAAGATGTGTTTTGAAAAAGTCTTTAACTAGTATTTATAATTTGCTTAAGGAATATACTTTGTGTTTGTCATGAACAAAACATTAAGCAAAGATCGTAAAATATAAATAACGTTTTTAGTACGATATTTGTATTAACATATGTTATAATGGGTATGAAGTACTAACTATTATTGATCTATATAACTATTAATAGAGGAGGCAAATAGAAATAAATGGCTGTTTTAAGTCTATAATAAAGGTCCTCTGCCTATGTAAATTTCTAAGGATATATGCTTTAATATTATTTAAATAATTGTCTATATAATTTGAAATGGTATCTACTATGCTACTTAATTCAGTGACTCATTGTACGTTCTTTTTATTTGAATGTCATTTCTAGATTGCAAATAATCTTGATCGAGTTATCAGAAACATTGGCAGCAAACCTTTGAAGGTGTTGGTCCAGGTTAACACAAGTGGAGAAACATGTGAGTAGACATGACATTCAATGAATCCACCTCATTTGTAATTATCTCTCTAATTCTTGCAGCCTAGCTTATATTGAACCTTGCGTCTCATTATCTTTAATTTATCAATTATAACTTAATATTTTCACATTGTGACATTGTTGCAGCAAAATTCGGAGTTGAACCAGATGGGTGCCTGGAGCTTGTGAAACATGTTACTTCAAACTGCCCAAACCTTGAGTTTTGTGGCTTGATGACTATCGGTATGGCAGATTATACTTCAACTCCAGAGAACTTTAAGGTGATTATGAACACATATCTTTATTTTTTACATATGTTTTTTCTTCACTTTTTCCATGATCATATCCATGTCTTATACCAATTTTGTGTTGATGTTAGACATTAGCAAAATGCAGAACAGAGGTATGCAATGCTCTAGGAATTTCTGAGGACCAATGTGAACTTTCAATGGGCATGTCTGGCGACTTTGAGCTAGCTGTAAGTGAAACTTTTAACACTGCGGATATAATGAATATAATTTTAGCACGGGCAAATTGAAAAAGTTGCAAAATGCTCACATTTTTTTAGTATGCAAATATAATCTGCAAGGTCGCACCCAAAATTATTGCACCAAAAAGAATGGTTCTTTACCTGAGATTTAGTTAAAATTTACGAGAAACACACCTATACAGCTATACCTGATTCTGTTCTGCCCAGTCTCCCCTGTGTTTGATCTGTCACAATAGGATTATTTTACTCTTGAGACAATACTCACAAGCTCTCCATATGTTTACCCAGATAATAGCTCATGCTCTAAAGATGTCATTACTGCATGTTTTAAGACACAACTACATTCATCACTGTTGTGTGCACTAAATCCACGCCTCTATCTTGATTCAGCCTTTATTTTTGTTTCATTTTCTAGAGTTAAGGAATTAAAATTAAGTGGGTTCCAGGATTATGGATTTGATAGCAAACGGTTTTCTTCCTTCATTGCAGCAGATCCACATTGAATATTTTCTTAGTTAAGCTCATTCCTTGATTATAGCTTACATAGATAATGCCAAATCAACATAATAACATAGTAAGACTTTTCTGCCGCATCACTATACTATGCAATCAAAAAACAGTTTGGTTGGCCATTGGGCGCCTTTTGAGCCACCGGCCTTGGTTAAAATTGAGGAGAAGAACCACTATCCATGCTGATAAAGCATAATGGGTTTTGTAACAATTTTCGAAAGTTTAAACGCCTATGAAACGAGCTCAAAAAGTTGAATGGTTATAGTAAAACTAATTTCTATAACTCAGTCATTAAATTAGAAATAAAAGTGGAAGTGTGTTGCCATGTATTACATTTTGATGACTTCTTTAGATATTATGTTAAAAATGAGAACTTGATTTCATAGCCGTTGTACACATGTACTGTACTTTTTCGTTAAACTTAACCATAAAGTGTGTGCCAAAGCCAAAAAGAATATAGTTTCCAAGAATGAGCTAATTCAAGACAGATAGTGGACATGCAAATGCAAAATTAACCATTTGTATGACATTTTAGTCCAGGTTGCTCATCCTTGCAAAACCTAGCTAAAAAAGCCATCTACAATGGTGATAACTATTAAAATTAGCTAACAAGTCGAGTAGTAAAGAACTTGTCTGCGACTGAAGACTGTGTGTATAGGCTTTCCTATTTGACCCTCATATGGTTGCCCTTTTAGATAGCTAAAAGTCACATACACACCAGTAGTGTTCAGGAACCCTATACATAATATTCTACTTTAGCCCATCATAATATTGTTTCATAGTTTACATGTATAGTCTTTTAAGCTTGCTAAGAATCTGATTTGTAATGTTGCGTTATTTCTGTAGATTGAAATGGGCAGCACCAATGTGAGAATCAGATCAACTATTTTCGGTGCGAGAGAGTACCAAAAAAAAGCATTGAATGGAACCATTTTCGTCTATTTATAGCCTTGGATTCGACCTTAATATTTATGATGCAACTTGCTGGAGGAAATTCTACCTTGACTCTTGCAATTACTGTACGTATTATATAATCTGTTAGGAATTCTAATAGTAAGTTCAATAACAATACCCTTTAATATTGTTCAAATATATTAATTCCTTTTTGTTAAGGGTAAGGTCATTTTCTGATGAGAGTTGACATAAAGATTCTTCATCTGATGAAGAAGAGCCGTGGAAGCATTGGACCTTGGCATAGTGTTGCATCCAGACTCTAGAAAGCTTAAAAGTGCGGGAGAAAGTATTTTCATGGTGGGGCATGGGCTTGGTTCAAATGCTCACAGCAAAGGAATTAATTAAATATGGGTGATTGCAGACCTTTCGGGGAGAACAAAAAGAACGGTGACGTAAATTTGTTATGTTGCAGGCCGGATCATAATTCTTTACTACATACATCTTTCATTGAATATTCAAAATTCTTTGATAAATAAAGTATTTAATTGTTCTTATTCACGGGTTTTTAGGGCTGCATACGATTTGAGGGTTTTGGTGGACTGCCATTATACCATTCATCACTGACTTAAGGTTAGTTTTTTTAAATTCTAATTGGTTTATTCTAATCTGCTTTCGTAAGAGTGATATTTAAGAATATAAGCAGTTTGATGTAACAAATCTAAATACCTTTTATTATCGGATGAAACTTGATGCAAAGTGGAACAATGAATTGTTTGACATAACACTACGTGTTTTGACTCTATTACAAATTAAAGTTTTAATTAAGACATGATTAAATAGAATTTTGTGTATGTTCTGAAGAAAACTGTATTTTAATATTTCGAGCTTAAACATGAATTTCGTGTGTTTCTTTTTGTAGCGTTTCACAAGAAGAGGTTAAGAAGCTAATTCCTGCAGTTGGTTTAAATGATGGAAAGAGTAAGAATGAAGATTTGATTATGAAGGCTACGTCGATGACAACGATTAATTTGTGAGTTAATTTGGTGTTCTTTTCTTTCTTTGTGAAAAAAATCATAACTTTATTAAGATCTTTGAGTTAGTTTTGTGTTTTTCTGTATGTGCAGGAAATCGAGTAATCGTGAGAGTGAAAGACAAAAGGAAGAAAAATGAGATAGATCTGATGGTGAAACATAATCAAGTTTTTTAGTCAAGGATGTTGGAATAACTGCACTCATATATGTGAAGGAAGAATACGGTTGGATTGCTTTTTTATCTGATTTTTATTTCGTTTTTTAATGATGGAGTTTTCATGAGGAGAACTACAAGTTAATGCGTTTACCCCCTCAAAAGTCAACTTCTGAAGCTGATCTTACGTGTCCATTCTAGCTGGTAATTTTACATTTTTTTTAATTTTATCTATTTATTTATTTATTTTGTTGAATATATTGCCCGTAATGGTAGAAATTATTCGTTTGTAGAATGAACAGACAAAGGGTCTTACGAGTTGATGATGAACACACGAAAGTGTTTTAGAATCATGTGATTTTGAGTTCAGGGGCTACGACATGCACGAAAATTGTTAACAAATGGAACAATTTTTTTTTTTTTTTTTTGTATCTTGCAGGTCTGATGACAGAACCATCTCGATACATAAAATGGTACGAATTTTGTAACCCAGATGGTTACTTGAATTTTTGTGTATGTTCTGAAGAAAACTGTACTTTAATATTTCGAGCTTAAACCTGAATTTCGTGTGTTTCTTTTTGTAGCGTTTCACAAGAAGAGGTTAAGAAGCAAATTGCTGCAGTTGGTTTAAATGATGGAAAGAGTAAGAATGAAGATTTGATTATGAAGGCTACGTCGATGACAACGATTAATGTGAGTTAATTTGGTGTTCTTTTCTTTCTTTGTGAAAAAAATCATAACTTAATTAAGATCTTTGAGTTAGTTTTGTGTTTTTCTGTATGTGCAGAAAATTGAGTAATCGTGAGAGTGAAAGACAGTCCAAGCAAAACTTATTTATAGTGGATTGTTTTCATTGGAAATGGTATGTGTAACATAGGTTTACCAAATACTAGATTGTTAATTGATTAATCAACAACGACAGTCCAAGCAAAACTAATTTTCAATTTCTATAATTATTTATGGTATAGAATTTCTTTTTATTTAAGGATTCAATAATTTCTTTCATCATGTAACACATCAATATTATTTGTGTGTATCAGAAAACAACTATGCAATTGATGAGTAATTACTGCCCAAGTACGACACTCCAGTTTGTAAATGGAAGTGGGATAGATTCTCCACGAGGTACATGACTAGAATTTTCATGATTTTTAGTTATTTACAACACAAACAAGATTAACATTTACTTATCCTGGGCACTTTATTCCTCTCTTTTTGGTTGGATGTCAAACCTTTTGTTCTACCTTCTTATGATGGGATGTTGGTAAACTATATTGACAAATTTATATCCTATAAGATAAGTTAGATGTTAAAACAGGGGTGAATTTTTTTGTCTTCTCACACGGATCAGATTAATACATCTTATGCTCTAAGATACTAATGTTACATGAACAACGATTTTAAGAAAACAAGGTTACTTTTAGATTGTTACTTGCCCGGATCTTTATGTTTTTCTTTATTTTGATCCAAAAGTCATGGTTTATTGTTTATGCATATTTTGATTACAAGGATTCAAATCTATAAATTTTTGGTTTTTTGCATATTATATACCAAGAATTTGAGATAGTTATATCTAAACAAGTGAATGGTATATCATGACCAACCCATTAAACCTGTTGTCATCTGTTTTATTTACCTACGGGCAAATGTTGTCTTTTTTCTTCCTCGATCTTCTTTTTTACATATTTACAAAAACTGGGGAATGGCTTCTATGGAGGTAAATGTCCATTATGTGTATTGGTGTAAAAAACAGATGGTACGGGTAACAGATCATATGTGTCAGATTAGACCAAACATCTCAACCTTTTGTTCTTCGGATTCATGCATGATGAGTGCAATTTGGATCACTTTTAAACTCATTCACATGTTTAACAAATTCGACCCATTTCCATTTTAACATTTTTTAAACTTATATTCTGACTAGAAAGAACAAAGTCGTACCCAAATTAACCCCTTTACATATAAATGAATTATAATTGCCATTTTGTTTTTGAAGAAAACTTATTATACGACTTTCATCGGTGAATAAGTGCTCAGTGAATCATCATTTAGTCCACTTGCTATGTTTGTTTCTCACATTTTTAACTTGATCACATTAAAAGGTTGTTGAAGTTGGTGAAAATCAGATGAACCAGAATCAAGTTAAAGGGATCTTGGGAAATTTGATGAATAGAAATATCACAGGTAGTTGTTTTAAATCATTTTCTTTATATTATAGTGATTTATTGCTACAAAATGAATTTGAATTGTATAGATCACATGGATGAAATCTAGAAGTTCTACTAGAAGTACACTAAGAAACTAGACCATTAATAAGTTTCCTGATGCTATCTCCATTTTTAAGTATGCATAAAATTTCTAATAAGTGGGATTTTCATTGAAATGTTTAAATTTAATTCCGAATATGTACGCTACATACGTATTATGATAAAAAGGCATTAATTAGGCTAAATCGTACTTTTTGTCTTTTGTTCCTATCATTCCAACTTGGTTACTTTTATAATAACGAACATTCTTATGTTTCGGCAGGGCATGGGCTGGAGAATCCTTTGGGGAATATATAAAACATGACAAAACCTGAATTTCATAAAATGGAAGTGTGAAAATCATATTTCACATAAAGAAGGGGTTAATTCCAAACACCCTTTTAAAAACTAATACACTTCCCATTTCAACACTAAGCATAGACATTACTTAACTATTACTGAACATACTCATATCTATGTGTTGGTTTTGCAGGTCCTAGGGTGAATGTCCCTCGAAGTTTGAGGTGGGCAGGTGCTGGAGCCATCACTGTGAGTGCAAGCACAACTTTACTGGTCCGCTTTTTTTTCCCTGAATGTGAACCCCAGCACATAGAGGCCTTGACAAGATAAAATAGCCACAGCTTTACTACGCACTCTGAGATTAACAATCCTGGAGAGGGATGTCTTACTTTGCTTTATTTTTGCCCATACGAGCGATCCACAAAAGGTATATGTGAAAATGGGTATCTTTCTAATGGTTCAAAACATATAAAATTCATAATATGGTCTATGCAATATTTTTCTAACTGCTTAAAGGGCTGTTTGGGATTGTTTATTGAGACTGCTTATAGGGGGTGCTTGGGATTACTTATTGGCATAACTACTTTTCCAGGCTTAACTTTTAATACACTTTGAATCACATGCTTCTTTAATATCACTGTATACCGAATACAACTATTGGTTGTGATTTTTGGTTCAGTTTGGTGCATCAATAGGTTTTATGTGATAATGGGTCATTTGGGGTTTATAATAATAGATTGTTTGATGTTGCATTGTTATTTACAAAACATTCTCTGACTTTATAATTATATTTAATACAATAATTGTTCACAGAATTACAACAAATGAATCAAAAAGTTTAATCGGTACTGACCCTTTTCAAGTAGACACTGTTACCCCTTTCTTGGCTAATTATTATAAGCCGCTACATGTCCCACTCTTGCATTTCTTTGCTAATAATTAGATAGCCATAATTTCTGAACATGAACATACGTGTATCTGTACATTTGATTTTTTTTGGCAAGTTTAATTTCTAAATTGGATAATGTTATCGGGGTTTGACCAAAGTTTGATTGTGTTTCTGGTATTTCATCAGCCATGATCCTGCAGTTACAGGAGGTTACATAATCTATAACTTTGTTATTATGCCGAACCTTCCTATTTGATAACATTATCACGATTGTTATTTTTGTGATTAATAAAGTATAGGATGGTTTATGTGGTGATGCCACTCCAAGCTCAGAATATGGTTCAGGTATTGTATGATTGATACTATATAATTGGCCTGTATGATTTGTCACATTTAATATCCCACATATTGCTCATGGGCATCAAAGTTATGGCCATGGTGGTTATGGATACTTTGGGGTTCACCATGGCAAGTTTAAGACTGCTGAATATACATTATGGTTTAACAACGGTAAGTGACTCATGCATGTATCTTTTTTGTGCATATTATTTTGTTTTTGTATGGTTATTGTGTTACATACATCAGTGAATCGACAACTTCTGCTCCTAAGGACGATCCACAAATCACACAACACTGTTTTATAGGTATGTGCATAGCAGTTCGATTTATACATGTTGCTTTTACTTTCAGTGAGCTATCAAGTTAATAACCCCCATACACATTGGTCATTAAAGTCATACTACGAGGGCATCCTGTATTTCCACTGTTAATGAGAAGTCTCGGTCATTATCGTGCCTTATAATTATATGTTCTTTAGTTAAACCAGAAAGGTATCTATTATCTTATTTGTACATCGATTGTTCAATTAGTGGGAACATGTGTCTTACTCGATATTAGGCTTGCTCGGAATTGTTCTTACATGTAATATCAGATTTCCAGCAGCAATAGAGAATGAGGTATGTGGTTGCATCATTTAATTGTTTCGGTTACTTTTTGGCACTCAAAGCTGAACGCTAAGGTTTTTCGTAATGCAGGCTGACAAATAACAAAGAAGGTACAAGAAATTAAGCGTGGCAATTTGATAAGATATTTTCCTTTGTTTTCTGGGACATTTCTGTTCGCTGCAAAAAAGCGCTTTTCGCAGGTGTTTGGATATATCTACCGGCTTTGAAGTGGAAACGCGATTACCTGTAACACGATTACAGTTACCACCCAAGATCATGTTCTGTGCCACCGAAAATTGTGGTCACATACAAAGCTCAAAAGAATAAATTTATCACTGAAGAAATTTCAATCAATGATTCTTGGCAAGATGAAATAAATTGCTAGCGCGTATTTTTCGCTGACTTTCAGGATCAGATCATGTTAAATGCTTCTTACATATTCCTTTTTTACAGGTAATATGTATAGAGCATGCTACTTTTGGTAATGGGACTCAACTGACTGCTAATGTGAACATGGATAATCGTGCCCCTCCCGATGTCACTTCACTTTTTACAATAAAATGTAGTTAGCAGATTTATTTAATTAGAAAAAGCACCTGTTGCCTAATGGATAAGGCGCCTGACTTCTAATCAGGAGATTGTGGGTTCGAGTCCCATCGGGTGTGCTTCTTTTTTAGTTTCCAACAGAAATGCAGTTTTTTTTTTCCAAACTGTCAAAAACTATTGTTGACTTAATTACGAAAAAAATGATGTTATTTTTATTGTTGAAAATGGAGTAGCACTACTATTCTACCATGTTATGGTTTGATTTATAGATTTTTTGGGACTCAGTCACATGAATGGAGAGACTGATGATTTGATTATTACGGTTTTATAGTCATAAATAATTGATTTCAGGTGTCATAAGGTGTCATATGGCGAACAGAAGCTGGAACTCAACAACTGTACAACTATATTTACGTGTTTCTTATTTTATCACTGAATCTCGAAGTTTAACAACGCTATTTACGTCTTTGAGAAATGGATATATAGATAGTTTGACCAACACTCTAACTGCACATTACGATTAGAACAACATAATAGATTCAAAGATGACTTTGCAATACCTATGAATTTTTGGAAGTTAAGTTGGTAGCTCTGTCTCTAATGGGTTGAAAATTAATCAGAACATCCTTCCCATGTAAGCATTCATTGCAAACAATTGTGAAAAAACCCAAATCGTGTACATATTAATCATTTAGGTGAAAAGTTTCAGGTATTTTATATGTAATTAGAAGTTGAAATTATAAATTAAACTCTCTACTTTGTAATGCTTCGAGATATGAACGCAACATAGATGATAACTAAAATATCAGATAATTAGCATCATTAATATATTCTTCACAATCATGTTATATAATTGCTTTACATTCTTTATAACCAGAAAAAAAAAAAAAAAAAAAAAAAAAAAAAAAAAAAAAAACAAATATAACAAATATAACAATTAAAATGTATCTCAACCTCACCTTTCTTAAATCTACACCGTTCTAAAAAAAAATTAAAACATAAACTAATACCAACAAAATATTACTTAAGCACTCTGTCCTTACAAATGAATTTCCGTTAACAAACACAATCAAATATTAGCTAAGACACCCGTCCTTAAAAATGAATTTCCGTTAACAAAAACAATCAAAAGAAAATTTAAGTTTTTCAATGCGCCACATGCATTATTAAACAGTATATATAAAAGAGGGAAACACCATAAACAACAAATTAAATATTCACTTACAAATACAAATATAAAAATTAAAATGTATGTCAACCTCAACTTTCTTGAATCCACACCGTTCTTAAAAAAAATTAAAAC
This sequence comes from Artemisia tridentata subsp. tridentata, assembly GCA_021014915.2. Taxonomy (NCBI): domain Eukaryota; kingdom Viridiplantae; phylum Streptophyta; class Magnoliopsida; order Asterales; family Asteraceae; genus Artemisia; species Artemisia tridentata. Next base: position 133,961,049 of record CP139504.1, read on the forward strand.
ATAAACTAATACCAACAAAATATTACTTAAGCACTCTGTCCTTACAAATGAATTTCCGTTAACAAACACAATCAAATATTAGCTAAGCCACCCGTCTTTAAAAATGAATTTCCGTTAACAAAAACAATCAGAAAAAAATTAAGTTTTTCCATGCAACATGTGGATTATTAAACAGTATATACAAAAGAGATAAACACCATACACAAGAAATTAAACATTCACTTACAAATACAATAAATAAATAAATAAATAAATAAAAACGAAACACATCTACATAATCCTAAAATCTAAAATATTAAAAATAAAAATAAAAATCTAAATTATTTATAAAAAAAAAACACAAATAACAATTAAAAATGTATGTCAACCTCACATTTCGAAAAAATATTTAACGTAAACTAATATCATCAAAATATTGATTAACCTCCCCATCCTTAAATATGAATTTTAATTGACTAATACCATCAAAAGAATAATTATAAGTCATGTCTGTCTCTTTATTAATACATAAATTATAACTGTAAAAGATCACTAATATACGTACATGACTAAATTAAAATGTAAATTACAAGTCATTGCCTGCCCAACGGTCGGGCTTAACCAAGACCCATTCTTTACCGCGACCGTCATGGTAAACAACATATTTTACTTATCAGCTAAATTTTTGAATTAATAGCAACTAATGAAATATCAAAAACTATCTACAAATAAGCTAATAATACACCCACATTATGATTGCAGACCCAATAATGCATCACATTTACACTTGGTACCATCACAATGCTCATGTAAATGAAGACAGTGTCGTTTACACCCCGTTCCGTGCAGATGTTGGTTATTACTTTAAGTTGGTAAGCCATACATAATAATGTTACAAACACAAAAGTTAAATTCATCTCATTAATATTTTAAACTGATACCAAAAACCCTTTTACCAAGCAAAAAATCAAATCAGAAATCTGTGACAACTTGAACATGTACAACTACAGAAAAGCAGAGATCGTACACATGAATGTGAGTTACCGAGTCAATCTGCAGGTGGTTTTACACAGAAATAACCCTTTTAAGATAAAAGCTTTGGTGATGGTGGGAAACTGGTATCAGTTTGGACAAGACTGCCACTTTGAAGAACAAAAGATGATGCGTCTAAAGCTGGTGCGTAATGAGCTTCAATCTATCGATGGAGAACAACATCAAGTACCAATATTCCATGTCTGTTAATATACTATGGTAAGGTAACCGTGTAGGACAACATGATACAACTTATAATCTGCTAGAATGGAACATTTTGTGGTTATCATGTTTGTGTCAAAAATAACTCTTTAATATAATTACCAAAGATTTCGGTCCATTTTAGTTACAATTGTTGCTAAAACAAAATGTTAATGTAGCCATCACATATACTTAGCATATTCATACATCAATAGCCATCCACATGATGTAAAATAACCAAACATCAGATAAACTCAATTATTCGCTGCCTGTTTTCCAACAAAGATAAAGTTTCCTTTTAACCCTATTGTATGGGTAATGAGATTCAATCTATTAATGGTGAACTGCAACAAGTACCTATATTCCATGTCTGTTAATATATTATGGTAGGAAAACCATCTATCACATCTACGAACACGATATATCAACACATGTAAAAGTACTCAAATGCTATTCTAAATATAACTTAAAACAAACTCAATATTGTATACAACGACAGAAATAATCTCAACATTCTTTAATTCAAACATCAATAAAATAATACCTACTTACATGACTCTATCTGTTAATTATAACTACACAATATATCTTATATCCATACATGAATAAATAAAGTTATAACTATACAAGATAACTGATATCCTTACATGACTAAGTTAAAATGTAAATTACAAGTCATGCCCGCCCATCGAGCGGGCTTAGAAACTAGTATATATATATATATATATATATATATATATATATATATATATATATATATATATATATATATATATATATATATATATATATATATATATATATATATATATATATAATCTCCTTCACATATACAAGTTACTACTAAATTTACCATACACTTTCAATGGTATATATATATATATATATATATATTCACGTATACATGAAGTTGCTATGTAGACCCGATATATTTTTGGCTATATAAGTCGAACCAAATCGACACCCTTTTCACTCCATTTTCAAACATAACACATACACTCTAAGCTACTGTGTTCAAGCCAAGAGAAGCAAGAAGGGGCATTGGATTCGGTGTTATACACTTTGGGATTCTATTTTGATCGTTTTCTACTACCTGATCACAACAGATCGCAATTAAGCTCATATGAGCTATTGTAAGTCTTTTCCAATCTCTATTCACTCTTACATAACATCTATAATCTATTTAACATGTATTCAAACCATTAAAACCATCAACACATCACGAATCACGTTTTCTTTTTTCTTTTTTTTTGTGTTCTCGACCAAACATCATCAAAAAGGGGTTTTGTTAGAGTTTTAAGGTTTAATTGTGAGCTCGTGTGTTCGACTCATGGGAAGAACTTTACACCTTTAAAATCTCTAGTATCCAAACTTTTATTTTCCCCCTAAACCGAACCACGAGACCTCATGGTCTCGTGGTTATTAAAGTCTTTTTCTTGCTGTCGACACCAATCCAAATAGCACCAAACGATTTTTGTGGAGTTTTCTCTAAATTAATTTGAAGTCCTGTGTTCGATTAATGATAAACTAAATACACCTTGTTAATCACTGGCCACCACCTCTCGTTTTCCCCAATAACTTGGTCAAAATATCTACGTGCTACATTTATATTTGTGCCTTTTTTCCTTCGCGAGTAACAAAACCAAAACTGTCGAAACGCTACTGTTAGCGATCTGACCTAATTAAACGAGCTCCTTCTGCTCCGTTTCATCAAAAAGTTAAAACACGAAAGTTGTCCGGAATGAAGTTTTCCTTCAGCGATTAAGAAGTTCGTGTCCTGAAAATGCTTAGCAAATGGTATTTTTCTTCAAAATCTTAACAGCCCCTTTATGGTATCTAAACGATTATGTATTTGTCACAGCTAAGTAAAACCAAATGACCTAATGGCCTAGGATTGGAATCACAAACTCGGCTAAGGCCAAGGTTGAGATCTCAAAGACATGGTAGCCAAGACCAAAGCCACGACAAGGCCACGGCTAAGACCTCAAGACTTTCTAAACCGAAATCATTAACTAAAGTTTCAGTCTTAACAAACAAAACACCCCAACCCCCTCACTTTGAGGAATTATTGCGAGCGAACCACAACAAATTAGAACTTTGAAATTGAACTATATGAAAGATCACCTAGCAAACTCTTGAAAGGAACAAGAACGTAGTGAAAAACTCACAAGGCCTCGTCTTTATTTATTTTTGTTTCGGCCTTGTCGAACATAAAATCAAACGCACCCTTTTTATTTTTTTTGAAAAGCTATATGCTAGAAACCAAGTGAATAAATCCTTTTCAGCTTATTTTCAAACCTATTATAACATATTTCAATAAGTCGTAACAAACCTCGCCTTTTTCTAAATCAAAAACCCGCTTAAAACGAACCTAGGACTTCGAACGCAACATATTAAAACCTTAGGGGTAAAACTTGCCAAATCTGAAAATTGGAGTTTTCTTTGGCCAAAATTGTAAACATTACAAAGTTATTAATATAAGGGCTGTTTTTGCCAATGATCCATAGTTGTGGGTATAAAATGTCATTTTATGAAAGTGCAGGAGTATAAATTGTCAATACTTAAAACTATAAGGGCATAAGGTGTAACATTTTATATATTGTTTCGGGAATATGTTTTAATACCTTAAACGACTCGGGATTTTTATAAAACTTATATATATGAAATATTTATATATCGATGAACGAACGAACAAACCTTAAACATGAAAATATGAAATAAGATAAAATATTATCATCCACCAACTTTTGAAGAGACTTCATGTTGTCTCATTTAACATTAACCGTTAACAAAACATTGCGATACAAATATTAAATCAAGTATATTTGGAACACGAATACTGAAACTTGACATATTCACCTAGGTTGCGTGTCGAAGCATTTTATTCGCTATACTTGATTTGTTTTCCATCCAGACTACTAAGGTGAGTTCATGGCCCCTATTTTCAATTATTTCATACTATCTTTGGGGGAGATACATGCTCGTTTTACTTACAAATCTTATTCAAAAACATTCTACTCAATTAATGAAACACTCTTTTAGTTTATTGAAACTTATTTACGTGCTGAACACAAGTATTTTCTTTATGCTATCCTGATTGATATTGCTTAAGTTTACACTTTTGCCACTAAAAGTCTCTCCTATCATGAACCATTAATCAGTTACGAGTGAACGCGAATATAGTGAATAGATCTATTGGCAGTTGACGCCCCATTTGTGTTGCTGGATAAGTAGCCAAATGCACTTTATTTTAGACTAAATAGGAGATTGGAAAGCTTCTACCCGAGGGCATTATTACCACATTTAATTATGTTAGTAATTTACATCACTCTTGTGATGTCCTACTGTAATTGTTTGAGTTTCATGAGGCTTAGAGCAATATTATGGTACTGTAATGATACGGTACTACCACTACTGAATTTATGGTTGCAACAACAGGGCCCACTGTCAATTAAACTTGAAATTTGTGTTCAATTGATTTGCATGCAAACATTATGGATTTCACTCAACTTTTGACGATCGAAATCAACTGTTTATTTATAAACTCTATGAACTCACCAACCTTTGTGTTGACACTTTTCGCATGTTGTTCTCAGGTCCATAATGAACGAGGATGACATGGAGGGGCACGGATACTGATAGAAGGCTAAAATCTAATTATCATTCGAAACTTATTTAACAAACTGTAAAACTACCGGGACCTCTTTTTGTAAACTCTGATATTCGAATGATAAATCTTTTAAGACGATTCAATTAGAGATCGTTTTCTATTATTATAAATGTTGTGCCGTCGAGTAACTACCAGTTTGAATTCCGCTGCATATCACGAAATTAGGGGTGTTACAGATTGGTATCAGAGCCAGTTTATTGAAAAACGAGCCTAGTTGTGACCTAAACTATAACTGCTTTTCCACAAAAGCATTTTATAGCATTTCGCACTCCATGCCTTCCATCCCCGGCGGGATTGGGTTTGTTGTTGTTGTTGTTGTTGTTGTTGCTCTCCATGCCTTCCATCCTCTAGACAATTATGTGACTTCTAGGTAATTTATGCTACACAAACACTTTAGTATATTGATATATACACATTTGACATGCTTTTGATCACTTTATACAAACAACGGAATAAATATACTTGTGTATGTTTATTTTAAAGACTCAATCACATTTCCTTGAGCATGTACCTACTTCTACATTTTTGCAATTTACAAAACTTTCCAAAGACATTGTGGGTTGCACAATTCTTACCTTATCTACGTTAAATATATATACTCACCAACTATTTTGAGTACTATGTCAACTTTCCTTATTATCTTACTCCCATCTCTAAAGATGAGTGTAAATACTTATTCCGTATTCCCAAAACACCTACACACTAAATTACATTGTCAAATAAGTATGAGTGTTGAGTCAGAAATTCTTAAGTAGGATGATTTACAATGTCTTTATTTAAATGGATTGGGACGCCTTTTTATTTAAATAAAGAAATTATGAATTGCCGAACCATAAGTTTATATTTCCTTATTTACATTGTTTGGGACGCTTCTCTATGTAAGTAATGAATTATGACATGAGTATGAACTCGAAGATCACTATAATTCACTAAACATAAATAAAGCAAATTTTATTAGAATCCATGAAAAATAATACATAGCGATATAATTAGCAACGGAAGTGCTAATGTTACAAAGATTACAAGGAAATGTATAGAATAGCCAATTGGTTGACCCGCCAAGGCAACGAAAAACACCACCAACCCAACGAGAGCAAGAGCCACCACGGGATGTATCACCTTGATTATTCTGTGCGATAAATACAAACAAACCATTAAACACGATAGCAAGACTAGATCTTAGACATAAAGACAAACGAGTTTTATTTCACTTTTATTAAGGATTACATAGAAACACAACAATGACTCATTTTAACAATCCTAACTCGAGACTATTACCCCCATAGCTTGTCCACGGCAAGGGCTAGAACCACGAGTGGTACGACAAACATTAAGATCACGACCAAAAATTGGTAATCTTCATCTGGAACATAGGCTAAGTAAATGACCGCGACGACGACATACGCGAGTGCGAGAAAAGTAATAAGTATTAAATGAGAGAAATATGGTTGGTGGAAGAATGGAAATTAAAATGGGGTATATAAAAGGAAAAACTAGCCGTTATGTCACTATTCACGACCGTTGGGTCACTGTTCACGACCGTTGGGTCACTGTTTGCGACCGTTTGAAAATACTGTTCAGCTTACTAAGGAACAAACTGATTCATCATCTACAACAGCTAAAAAAAAAAAAAAAAAAAAAAAAAAAAAAAAAAAAAAAAAAAAAAAAAAAACACTTTCTCTACATTCATCAAGTTCTCTTCCGAAACCTTCATTGTTAAAATTCGTTACTTAAAACTTCCTTGTTGCACGTATTTTATAAACTCATAATACATACTTATTAAATAACAATCTTCATTCAAAATAAATTTTTCTTAAGATTATATGACCTTCGGAACAATGTTTTTCACATGTAAAACAATAAATTCTAACTTATAAAGTTTTCACAAGTGAAACTACCTTTCATACTCATCACTTAAACACCTAACACAGATTGAATCCTGGGGCGGGATTCTGTTAAGGGGGTGAGACTGTAACCACCGGTAAATTTCCACTTGTATTAATATTCTAACGAGAGAATACTTATCCATTTTTCACGTCTAATTTTTTTTTAAGATTAAACGTTACCAGTTTATCTAATCACAACAACAAACTAATACCACTTTACGTTATTTCGTTAACATACGATAATTAAAAGTTCGAACTAAAATGTTTACTATTATTTTGAGTTTTCACGACACCTTAATTTATTATATATATGATTTTACATATTTAAATCATAAACATTAAAGTACAACACTCTGAGGCTAATGTACAAGTTTTAAAGCACAAACCTTGACTTTGTTTTATTTTATTTTACAAACTCTAAAGTACAAGATCTAAAGCTCACGTTATAAGCCTTTAATGCATTAATATATTTATTTCATTTATTTTGAATCTTGCGACCAAGTAACCAAACAAGGATTGCATATCGCATATTTCAGGTCTATTTGTAAATATTTAATGCCAATTATTATTACATTTTTATTAAATGATATTACTTTTAGTAACGATCACAAAAGTTTAATCGTGTGAATTTTACTCATGACCAACACAAGATTAGAATGAGTCTATATATTCAAAATACTCAAATTTATCAATAGTCATATTTTATATGAAATATTGCCACTTTGTTATTTTTATGTATTTATTTATTTATTTATTACATTATACTCTTTACGTAATACGAATACTCAAATCTATTAGATTTTATCCACATATACGCTCTCCGTTAAACTTATCACACGTCTAATATAATTAGTTGGAGTATATTAATAAACTTTGACATTTTTATAAACATTATATTTTTACGTTACCCGGTCTTAAGTTTCGTGACTTAAGGACTTAACGTTAGTAATTACCGGGATTAAACTACACTTAAAACTATTAATATGTGTATAAATATGCCACCTAGCCAATATTCATGCCTAATATACGTGTAATACACATTTGCCATAACATATTATAACAAATATTATATATACGTGTATGATCTTTGTACCATGACATGCAAACTATTCTATATGTTGGTTTTAGTGTGTGTCGTTGTGTTCCAGAAAAGGGTTAAGATAATCAAACAAGGTACCGGATATTCACTTGAAATCGTGGTATCACTTTCCAATAGAAACTATTCGACCCTATGCCTGGGTTACACGAATATCTCTATGGGATAAGACCAAGTGATGTTCTTGTTTTAGGCACAAATCAAGAACCGAATGCTTTCAAGTGTTTAGGTTTTCTGTGTCCCTTTCATGTCGTGTGATGATCTCTATTTATAATAGAGATATACTCAAAACCCTAGCCCAAGGAAATCCAGAAAATATCGGCCAAATATTTTCCATATACTTTCCTAATTACTAGCCAAAGTGGTTACAAGACCAGAAGATAATGGTCTTATACGAATTTGAACTTTCCCAAAATATAGCAAAGTTAGTTACAAATTCCATCCTGCGTACAGCAGCAGGAACATTGTACTAGCAGCAGCAACATTGTACTAGCAGCAGCAACAATGCACTAGCAGCAGCAACAATGCACTAGCAGCAGGAATGATGAACTAGCAGCAGCAACAATAAAGCTAGCAGCAAGAATGATAATGGTAGCAGCAGAATGATCTGCATCAGCAGCATTGTCATTTACACCATCAAATCACTTCAATTGAGTCAGGGTAATCATTGACCTGATGGATGTACACTCCGTACCTCCAAACCCATTACTAGGTGTAATTAAATCCCTCAAGTGCACTAAATTTTCCAACAATCCTCCCCAAATTTAGTTCACTTCCTTTGCATGAAAAATAAACACAAAACAAAACATATGCATAAATGAAAATATCTTGAAGATTGAATTCTCATCTTAGTACATTACACGTTCAAATATTCGAGAATCAGGGTGTTCTAAGAATTGAACCCTTCAACCCATTTGAATACCTGAAGATAAAATACACATACATTTTCAAACACTTAAAAGCTCCTGACACTATACAAGCCATGTGTCCATATCCAATTCATAAATGTTTTAAAAGCTAAAAGTCCAAAAGCTTCCTGAAGCGGCAAAACTTCGACATTTACATAGGTGGTTACTCTTTATTCATGTTCCTACTAAGCACTTTTTCAAAGAAAATTAACCATTGAGAAGTAAAGACTTCATCCTCCTTTCCAGCAGGTCTGAGCACAACCTTGGGATGTAAATAAAACATGTGCTCCAGTCTACTAAATGATCAGCTTGCCACATTGAACTCAGCTCCAAAGTTTCCTCAGGAGGGAGTTGGGTGTCTTAGCATTCAGTGACTAAGTTGGACTTAAACCCATCCCTTTTGCAGACTTTAAAACCAAGTCTCTAGCCAAACCCTTCGTCAAGTGATCAGCTAAGTTATGTTGAGATCTAACAAACTCTATAGATACCACCCCATTCATGATAAGCTCACGAATCATGCTATGCCTGACACCTAAGTGTCTAGACTTCCCATTGTACATTTGGCTATAAGCCTTTGCCAATGTAGCAGCACTATCACAACGGATAGAAATAGGTGCTATAGGTTTAGGCCACAATGGAATCTCAAGAAGCAAGTTTTTCAACCATTCAGCTTCTTTACCAGCAGTAGCTAAGGCCACAAATTCAGATTCCATGGTTAAACTGGTGATGCAGGTTTGCTTCTTGGATGCCCAAGAAATTGCACCTCCACCAAGTAGGAATACCCAGCCACTAGTAGACGAATTGTCTTCAGTGTTACTGATCCAACTTGCATCTGTGTACCCTTCTAATACAGAAGGATAACCAGTATATGAGAGAATATAATCCATAGTTCTCTTCAAATACTTCAGCACCCTCTGAATTGCTTGCCAATGATGAGCACTAGGATTACTAGTATACCTGCTCAATTTTCCCACAGCAAATGCAATGTCAGGTCTAGTACAAGTCATGGCATACATCAAACAGCCAATCACCCTAGAATACTCAAGTTGAGATACAGCTTTGCCTTTATTGGGCATGAGCTTCTCACTTGTATCCATAGGAGTACTCACTGGAGTACAATCAAAGTAATTAAATTTTCTCAACACCTTCTCAATGTAATGAGACTGAGAGATAGAAATTTTGTTACTTTCATGTTTAATCCTTATTCCAAGGATAACATCAGCCTCCCCCATATCCTTCATGGAGAATCTTGATGACAAAAATTCCTTTGTTAAGTCAACTTGATTTTGGTCAGTGCCAAAGATCAACATGTCATCAACATATAGACAAATGATGACTCCTTTACCAGATTCATCAAATTTGCTATATATACATTTGTCAGACTGGTTAAGTGAATAACCACTAGACAAAACCACTTCATCAAACTTTTGATGCCATTGCTTAGGTGCCTGTTTTAGTCCATATAAGGACTTAATCAGTTTGCACACCTTCTTTTCATTGCCAGGCATGATGAAGCCTTGAGGTTGGTTCATGTAAACCTCCTCATCCAATTCACCATTCAAGAAAGCTGTCTTCACATCCATCTGATGAATAATCAGATTGTGAATTGATGCCAAAGCAATTAGCAATCTTATGGTACTGACACGAGCCACAGGGGCATAAGTATCAAAGTAGTCTATCCCTGACTTTTGTTTAAAGCCTTGAATGACTAATCTAGCCTTGAACTTTTCAACAGTTCCATCTACCTTCATTTTCTTTTTGAAAATTCATTTGCAACCCAGAGGTTTGCAACCAGGTGGTAGATCAGCCAACAACCAAGTGTTGTTGCACATGATGGAATCCATCTCATCATTTATTGCTTCTTTCCAGAAAGCAACATCTTGGGAATTCATTGCTTCATCAAATGTTTTGGGATCATCCTCAACATTAAAGCAATAGGAGTGTTGGTCAGAGACCTCATCCCTTGTTCCTTCAATTAAGTATAATTGAAATTCAGGTCCAAATGATTTTGGAGTCCTCACCCTAGTGCTCCTTCTGAGCTCAGGTTCAGGTTGTTGTTCCACAACCTCATCAGGGACCTCATCTGAGGTTTCTGATACACCAACATCATTAGTTCCATTAGGAATCCTCTGACTTGGTCTAGGGACTGATGAGAATCTATTCTCATCAAAGATTGCATCACTTGATTCAATTATAGAGTTAATTGAAACAGACTCATTAGGTTCAATAACATAGAACCTATAAGCCTTGGAATGCTCAGCATATCCAACAAAGATGCATTCAATGCCTCTTTCACCCAAAGTATTTAGCTTTGGATCAGGGAGTCTTACAACAGCCCTACAACCCCAAACCTTGAGATAATTCAGGTTGGGTTTCTTTTTAGTCCAGAGTTCATAAGGGGTTGTCTTGTTCCTTTTGTTGGGAACCCTATTTAGTAAATAGCAAGTTGTTAACATAGCTTCACCCCAGAACCCTTGACTCAGCCCAGAATAGGACAACATGGAATTAACCATCTCCTTTAGCACTCGGTTTTTCCTTTCAGAAATTCCATTTTGCTGAGGAGTATAGGGGGCAGTCATTTCATGGATTATACCAACAGACTGAAAATACAGAGTATCCATGTACTCACCTCCCCTATCAGTCCTTAATCTCTTGATCAGGGACTCTTGTTGCAATTCAACCTCAGTTTTAAATACTTTAAATTTATCTAATGCTTCATCCTTAGTATGTAACAGATAAACATAACAATACCTAGAAGCATCATCAATAAAAGTCACAAAGTATTTCTTATTCCCCAAAGAGGGAGTAGCATGTAAATCACATAAGTCACTATGAATTAGTTCCAACACATTAGTTTCACGTTTTACACTTTGAAATGATTTCTTAGTTATCTTGTTCATCATGCAAGTTTTACACTTTTCAGTGTCCATGTCAAATACTGGGATTAACCCATCCTTAGACATATCTTGCATCCTTTTAAAGTGTACATGGCCAAGTCTAGCATGCCAAAGGGTTGAATCATTCAAACTAGATGTCGACATAAAAGCAGAATCAACCACATCATGAACAATATTAAGTCTAAACATATGATTACATAAATAACCAAAACCAATAAACACACCATTCTTAGATAACAAAAATTTATCAGATTCAATAACTTGTTTGTAACCACAATTATTCGAAACACTACTAGAAACCAAGTTTTTCCTAATAGCAGGAACATGTAAAACATTAAACAAAGAAACAATCTTTCCAGAACTAAACTTAAAATCAACACATCCTCTTCCATGCACCAGGGCAGTTGACTCATTTCCCATATGAAGAATAGAACCATCATTCATTGACTCGTAGGTCTTGAACTAGCTTCTATCTTTACACACATGAATTGTTGCTCCAGAGTCAACCCACCACGCAACATCATCATCCTGCACAAAGTACAATTCAGATATATATGTAACATAATAAATCTCAAAAGACTTATTAAATATATTCTGACCTTTCAGGGAATTGGTGTTTCCATTCCCAGATCCACTCGTGCCTGATCCATTGGTTTTATTGCCAATCTTAACACCTTTGCAATCCTTCCTGAAGTGTCCAATTTTACCACACTTCCAACAAGTAGCTTTTGACTTCTTGTTAGGATCAGTTTTGGTGTTATCCTGATGCTTACGTTTGCCCTTGTTGTCATTGTTCCTGGAGGAGTTGTTATGCTCCACCATATTGACAACTGATAGACCAGCAGCATTGCTGCTCTTTGGCTTGTCACTTTTGTTAGTGCAAGCAGTCTCGTTGGGGAGATTGCTAGTGCAAGCAATCTTGTTTGTTTTGAGTAATGAAAAACATGTAACTTGATACATAGCGTAAAATGTACAAGTTACTTGTAATCATATCTTGTCTCAACATACATTCAACACCTCTCAAGTCCTCGTATGATACAACACAGGTTCGTACATGTTTGTTATGTGGCATTATGATCAAACCCTTAACAAACCATTTAGAATGATTAAAATACGGTTAGGTAATTAAGTATTTTAAAAAGGCTAATCATTCTACTTAGAACCTCATTTTACATGCTACATGATCTCTAGGATACATGTTACATACATATACACATTACAAAGTTCACTAGGAATAACATATACAAGTTTACATGTTTATTTCTTAAAATGGAAACTTTATTAGTTAAATATTAGGATGACATCATGGCATGCATCATGAATGATATCTTGGATAGATTTTGTAATATCTTGTTTAGATTCTCAAGTTAGATAGTTAACATTTGTGGATCTTGGAAGATTTGGCTAGATATGCAAGATTTGGAAAGATACACTAAAATCTCTTAGCTATCTCTTAACTGTCATACCCGCGGAACCAAACGATAACAAGCACGGATCCCTTTTATGGGATCCGCCGGATCCGCCGGGCAAAAGTATTGTTAGCTATAAACACCAGCCCATTGTTTGCCCATAGACTCATGCCATTAGAAAACATGGTAGTCCATAGTTTTGCCCATAGTTTTCATGCCACTAGAAACCATGTTAGTCCATGGTTTTGCCCATAGTTTTCATGCCATGTTTTCCTATAAATAGTCCTTAGTTTTACCCATAGAATCATCCAACTTAGAACACACATTCCCTCACTCATTTCACACACTTAGATCAGTAGCTAAACATGTAGATTCATACATTAATCACCTCATTACATAATGATCATAATGTTACTAACTTTCATTATGTTGTAAGCATACACTTGTTATGATCCTGTGAAGCAAGCTCAAGATCACAAGTCATCATCCATAGCATACTTACTAATCCACCATGAAGATGCATATATGAAGATCCATCACAACAAGTTTAGGGAGCTTGTGATCTTCTTACATTGAAGGCTTCCGATCAATGGAAGTTCATATAGTGTAGGCATTCATATCCATGATACACTTATGTCATGGATCATTGTTGTAACCATCATTGTATCATTTAGATCAGTAGAGTGAGGTTAGTATTTTAGTCCTTAAAATACAAAGAGTGTTGGGAGTGGTTGTACCCTTGTAAAGAACTCGACATCTAGCTTAGAGTCGGAAATTGTATAAGCGACGATGGGAGTGGTTGTACCCTTGTAAAGAACCCGGTGTTTAGCTTAGTACCGGAAAAGGAAGTAAGCGACGTGTAAAGGTTTTCTCCGCCTAAGAAAGGGAGCTTGTTGATCTAGTGAAGTAACTCTCGAGTTGGGTACTCGGGGAGTGGAGTAGGGCGGAGAGGAGCTCCGTGACTGAACCACTATAAATCATCGTGTTCGGTTTGCGCTTTCTTTTACTTATCTCTTTACTTTTATATTTGCATTATATGATTGCTTGTGTTGTGATTATGTGATAATACTTGTGTGACAACTTGGTAGACATAAACTACAATAGACAGTGTTCATATTAGAACTAGCCGAATTGGAAATTTGATACAACAAGTTTTAAGTTTTAAAACGGTAAACGTATTCACCCCCCCCCCCCTCTACGTTTTTCACAATTGGTATCAGAGCCAGGTTGGCTCTCATTTTCAAAACAAATGGTTTTTAAAATAGAGTAAGATCCATGTATCAAATTGCCTCTGAAGCAGAACATAATATGAAAAATGTTTCGCTAAGTATACTTTGAAATTTTGTTGTTAAATATCACTTTGTATACAAGCTTGAAGGTGTTCTTGAAAAATAAAAGAAAAATATTTCTCAAAAGAATTTGTAAGTGTCAAATTATGTGCTCAGAACTAATTTACGAAAAATACCATTTTGAAGGGAGTGTTTGGAATAATCATTAAGTTAGCTGAAAAATCACCTCTGTAATATTTAGATAAGTCACATAGGTAGAAATGTTGTTAATATTTGTAATATATGCCTAAGATTAAGTGTAGCAAGTCCCACACACTTTCGCTATGTCAAAATATGAGTTTAGGATAATCTGTCACAGGTCTCGGCGGATCCAAATCACATAAAGGGCGGATCCCTCTAAAAGGATCCGTCAGATCCGTCGGTGCAGTACTCAGTTTTTGTCAAACTTCAAAAATTCATAACTAATTAACCGTAAGTCCGTAGGAGTCGCGTCACCTATCATTTTGAAGGGAATCAAGTCTATTTTCATTCAAAAATAGTCTCATGGCCTAGATCTAAATTGAAGTAGGTAAAACAAATCAAATACTATAACCTGTTCAAAATGTTAAGTTTTATTTTGACACAGTAAGTTAAACTTTTGAGTCGAGCAATGTAAATTGGTATCCTTTGCTCATAAATATGATTTCTTTTGAAACTAAAGAATTTGGTAATATAAAGGAAACAAATTAAGCTTGGCATACATCGTCATATTTAAACGCAAAGTGACAAAAAGTATACTTTCATCTATGCTATGCTATGTGGCTAACTGTTCTATATTATTTGCATATATGTGATATGCTTGTTGATAAGTGTGATTGTACTTTTTTATTTGTAATACATAAGTGTCTTGCCATGATACTTACTTGCTTGTTTATCAATTGCTTGTTTTATGCATAATAGAACATTTGCTAGATATTGTGTAATACATTGATAAACTGTGTCTGTTCTACTTTTAGACTTAGATACTATTGTTTGATTATATTATGTGAAAACCTTGCATAACTTACTTAGAAATGTGTACTAAGTGAAATGTCTTGAAAAGTATTGACTTGCACAAACTCTCACTTAATTGCTCAAGTGTTATAATGAGTAAACATGTAGTATCTTTGAAAAAGAGTGTTTGGTACAAACAATTTGAAACAATGATGTGTTGAGTTGTTATGCCTTTAGGATATTATCTTGTTGTTAAACCTTCATGTGAACTAACCATATCATGCAGGACGATAACACTTTGATGTTATCAAGTTTCCGGGTTTAAGCCACTGTTTGGCTTAACTCTCATTTAAGGTAAGTTAATATGATCGGATTAAACTATGTGTGTATATGTGTTAGAATAAACATTTTTAGTAGTTTTGCATTACATATTAGCTAATAGATATGCTCCAGGAGAATTTTCAGGTCTTGGTCAAAAAACGCGAATTTTGCATATCTCTCTGTTTGTTTTTAGTACTTTTGTTCAACAGATCCGACGGATCCCTCATTTTGGATCCGCCAAGAGTTATCGTTGGATCCGCCAGTTCAGAACCCACGGATTCCACGGCTCCCAAACTTTGGCTCCGCCTTTGTTGTCGATTGGATCCGTCAGTCTCAACAGTACCTTTTTCAAAATTCCCGACTAATCCCGATCCTTAGATTATTGAGTCTAGTTCTTAGGATTCTTATCACTGATGTTCACTCAAATTAGGATTAGGACATCTCACCAAACACCAAATAGGATAATCATATCTAATCACAGTTTCAAACTTCATGAAAATGCTCCAAGGTACCTTTTCGGTAAACCACTGAGTATTTGTGATCATTACACACATTCACTGCATCCTCCCGTCCTTTACTCATTCACTAGCTTGATTTGTAAATTGACAACTTCCAAACTAATCCAGACTCACTGTTTGCAAATATATCATAGATTACAAACCCAACTCATGACTGTGGATATTGTCCAGTTTCCACATATGTTGCCTTACTTGGTTAACATGTCATTCTTCAAGACGATTAAGATTTACATCGAGTCATAACTCACACTTAGGTTATAGATGTATTATCAAGTCTTATCTCAACAAAGTAGGATTGACAACTTAAGTATTTCATCCGAAATATTCAAGTAAATCTGACTTACGATTGTAGTCATTAAAAAGTCATATCCAAAATAATCAAACTCCCAAGTATTTTAACAACGTATGTTAAAACACTTATCCTATCATAACTAGAACATTTGTTCTTCATCCCATCACATTCATCCCCTAGGTATCACAAACATAGCCAAGCACTTCATCCACTAGTGAATCACAAGAATCAGTATCTATTCTTGTCATCTTCAACACTTGTACTTTCACCATCATCCCATCGCATTCACTTTTTGTGATATGTCTCAAACCTTAAGCTTTAAATCACTCACTAGTTATACCAACCAATGGATCATAAGAGTTAGTCTTCATCCTTGTTGTCTTCAACATCCATAATTGAACAAACCCCTACAACACCACTATCCTTAACATCATTGAGTGCATTGCTTAAAAAGCCCTTAGTCCAACACTCATACCAAATCAAATGCACGTTGAATCAACTCATCAATACCTTGCCACCTATAGAATTAGAACTTCACCATCAAATGAGCATGATGCTCACATTCATTAATCAGTACCACAAGTCATCAAAGTATTGGTAATACTTTGTTTCATTAAATCTTGAATCAACATTGTAACAACTTATGTTATAATGAAATCTCAAAGCCAATCTCATACATCCCAAATAACAATGAATCTTGAGGAGTATACAAAAGAAACTCAAGTAAGTTTATCTTGTCATCATCTAGTTATCATAATATTGAAACCTAGTTTATTTAGGATAAGTCTATCCAATTCAAATACTTTGTGTTCATATCTTCATTTAGGAAAACATGATGTTTCGGAAAAACATTATGTGTTTATTTTTCATCTTGTTAAAAAGGATAATGTATATCCTATGCATCATTATTTTCTTGCAACATGAATGGTTATGTTACAAGAGATTTCATTACACCTCATCGGGCAAATAATCTTAAAACAAACATCCACTAGTTCTATGAACTATCTTCCTTATTGAGCACTAGTTAAATCTTACTTGTTGAAAGATACCATACGTATCTATTTCCTTTCAAGCGTACATTAAACCTTGGTCAAACCTTGTGCATATTCACATCTCTGGAGCATACACAAGACCTATTAAAGTTGGTAACTTTATTTAGATTCTTGTTCCAAAGAACTTTCTTCAGAACGTTCATGACATATCCCGTTACCACACACAAACACATGTCTTGATCTTAGATCACTTGCATAACTCATACTTAAACTCAACTTAAAGGATGTCACCCTTTAGATCATTCAACCTTAGATTCCAAACACAATGATTAAAATCTGTTGACACATATTTGTCAAATTTACGTGTATAACATGACATCTTCATCACACTAGTTTTTATAGAAATAGTTGAGTCTCATTAAGTCATGTATTGGTGAATTATCTTGTCTTAGGAATAATTAATCAAACAAGAAGTAGATGTGATTTTTCTTTAGTTTATTAATAAAATCACTTGCATTACATATACGTGTATTGATTACATCATTGTCAACCTTAGAAAGGTTTAGTCTGCATGCTTATATGCTTTATGTTAACATGATTTGTATGATATGTTCATTCTTTCGTTATATGCTATTTCGCAAGATTAACGTATTACTTGTTAACTCACTATATGTCATTCTTAATACATAGTGTTAGATAGCTCTTGTTTTTTAATTGACATTCATTGAGCTTCTTTCGTAGGATAGTCTAAATAATGCATGTTTCTAAAATGTTAGAATTGTTTGCATGAAACTGTCGTTTCATTACTTTTGTGACCATGTCACACTATTTGTTTGCCATATATGTCTAAGTGCTTTTTGGTATAATAAACACTTAGAAGTTGTTTTATTAATCACATAGATCATTGCGTTAATTAATGGGTAAGTATGCTTAAGTAACTAAGCCTAACTTCAAAACAATTTCACAATGTAATATCAAAAACAATGTCATGTCATCTTACAATATGATTATTTGTCTCGATGCCATATGGTAGCTTTTTGTCTGGTAGATGAATATTTGTTTTTGTTTACATAAGATGTTATGATTTCTATAATATTCACATCTTTTGTCATTAGGACTTTTGTCTTGTAGATTGATAACAAATTATTTGTTATTTCTCCTTGTTATGCTTATTTTGCATAATTGTTATCTCATTATTACTACTTAGATTAGTTATATGTTTATGAGATCTTGCATATAGCTTTAAAAGCTAATAGGATTAAGTTTTAGAGGTTTGAAATTTGTGTTTGGATATCTTTCAATAAACCTCTGTCCAAATCGTTTTGTTGCTTCAGCTTTCCTAACAATATCTCCATCATCTTTTAGTTAAAACAATACACCTCCCATAAGGAAAACCACATGCCTCGTCGTGCGATCATCTCGCATTGATAGAGAAGAGCTACGTAACTTCAAGGATGAAGTTCTTTGTATGCTAACCAATATCCACAAAAACATTGCTAAGCTCATCGCTTTCATTAATCTGCAACATCCTAAACACTTTACCTTCATTCTTCATAGATTATGTTGAATGTCCACCAATTAAGGAGGAGAGAAATTCATTCACATAATTGTCTTTTCACATTAAAGAACATGTACTCATGTTTCTTACATTCCCAAATACCGACATGTAGGTTCAAATCACTTAGTTAAATCAGTTCACAAAAGACACAAGTACGTCAAACCTCCTTAGATCAACATCACAGTTATGCACCAATACCTCGTCAAAAACACATCATGTGTTTGACATACCTCTTAAACGAGAAGCATTAAGTCTCCTTAGACTTTTACTAGGATTAGTGAAACCAAGTCATTAGTTATAAGTAAATAGACGTTAGCTTGAACCTTCGTTTGATCAAAAATGACAAAACATAACCAAATCCATTTTGGTCTCACGGAACCCTTCGTTAAGAAGGACGGACCCAAAATTTTGGTTCCGCCAAATCCGCGGGTACCAAGTTCAGTGTTTAACCATTTAAAACAGACAACCCTCTCACAACCGAGTCTAGGATTTTCCTTCACAACTTCATTGTCTAGAACACCATCATAGGATCTCATCCTTTTCATTCTGACACATATCAAGCACGTCATTGTTAGTGCAAACAGAACCATCTTTCTAAACACATTGGTCCAATCAACACTCTCATCATATGATGTCATTTTTATCCACATATAGGTATCTAGTATTTCCAATTGTTACATATGGAATCTCTATTCCTAAGTGATCATTGTCTTCACTTCCTCTCATTTTCATTCAAACATTTACTATGGCACGATTCATCTTTGGTAGATGATAATATCATAACCGTAACAGTCTTCAAATACTCTTATAGCATTTGCTATACATTAGAGTTTCTGAATTCATTGCATTCATTATAATCACCACCATCCATCATTTTTTTTCACTAATCATCAATCCCATGGATTAGAGAAAAACCTACTTACATCAACCTTTAGTCATCCATTAAGTTATCATTCACTTGTAAACGAACACCATATTAACACCACTCACTTTAAGCATTTTAACATCACTTCATATCCTCCTCATAGGCATTGTTTTGTAGGATTTTATCATATTATATTCTTGTAAATGTAATTCTTATTAAAAGATTACACTCTTTATAACATGGTTTACTAGATAATCACGATTGATATCACAATTCGTATGCTGCATCATATTTTTCTTTGATTAGACAATCACAATTGGTATGTTGGTTGTGATTAGATTATTGATATGTTACATAATATTTTTCTTTGAGATAAAATATATTGCACTAACCATTTCATTGTAGGTTCATCATCAAATTCGCTCGATCGTATATAGCTTACTCATCATAGGATGAAGTTTGCTTCGATTATTTTTCTTCTTTTATAGGTGCTTCTTGACGATCTCAAACCAGGAGGATTATCAGTCTAGCACTCATATTGCATCTTCTATACACATTGGTCGTATATGACTTAAGACATTGTTTCTAGTGCACTAATCTTTTGTTTTGTAGGTTCATCTTGACGCCCTAGAGCAAGGGGGAGTTTTCGTCAAGCATTATTTAGGATGCATCATATATACGCATTGGTATATATTACATACTTGTCCAAGGACAAATATTGTTTTATACTAACCTTTATTTTGTAGGATTCTTCGTCCTTGGATCATATACGTCGGTACCCTAGCAACGGGGAGTATAGATCGAGGGGGAGTATATCATATACTAACTCATCATTTTTAGCATTTCTCATCCTTGAACCGTATACGTTGGTACTCTAGCAATGAGGAGTATACATCAAGGGGGAGCATATCATAGTCTAACTATTTGTTTTGTATGATCATACATCATATCCTTGTCACTCCATTTAGGGGGAGTATAAATCAAGGGGGAGCTTTAAAGTTCTCAAAATCACATTCCGCTACGCATATCTTCTTTTATATTTCGACAAAAAGGAGGAGATAGGTCAACATAGTCCAACATAGCTTACTCACGTGTATCATTGGGTGTTTGCTTTTCATTCATCATGCATTTTTCACATATATTCTTTTTATTGCACAGCACTAACCTTGATGTAGGTTAAGAGTCTTAATTTGATCCATGGATCCGCTTACAACCTAGGAGACGCAACAACCATAGGAGATTGGAGTAGTCTATTTAACTTCACTAGGGATGATGCAAGCTCGCCATTTCGGGGAGAAATGAAGTTAACTCCAAGGACACACCCTTTTTGCTTCGACAAAAGGGGGAGAAAGGTGTAAACGGAGAAAGTAAGTAATTATGGACACAGGGAGAAAGGTGTAAACGGAGAAACGGACACAAGGATAAAGTAAGTAATTACGGACACAAGTAACTTTTTGCATTTTACTTTCTATCACGTTTACATACTTTGTCATCATCAAAAAGGGGGAGATTGTTAGTGCAAGCAGTCTCGTTGGGGAGATTGCTAGTGCAAGCAATCTTGTTTGTTTTGAGTGATGACAAACATGTAACTTGATACATAGCGTAAAATGTACAAGTTACTTGTAATCATATCTTGTCTCAACATACATTCAACACCTCTCAAGTCCTCGTATGATACAACACAGGTTCGTACATGTTTGTTATGTGGCATTATGATCAAACCCTTAACAAACCATTTAGAATGATTAAAATACGGTTAGGTAATTAAGTATTTTAAAAAGGCTAATCATTCTACTTAGAACCTCATTTTACATGCTACATGATCTCTAGGATACGTGTTACATACATATACACATTACAAAGTTCACTAGGAATAACATATACAAGTTTACATGTTTATTTCTTAAAATGGAAACTTTATTAGTTAAATATTATGATGAAATCATGGCATGCATCATGAATGATATCTTGGATAGATTTTGTAATATCTTGTTTAGATTCTCAAGTTAGATAGTTGACATTTGTGGATCTTGGAAGATTTTGCTAGATATGCAAGATTTGGAAAGATACACTAAAATCTCTTAGCTATCTCTCAACTGTCATACCCGCGGAACCAAACGATAACAAGCACGGATCCCTTTTATGGGATCCGCCGGATCCGCCGGGCAAAAGTATTGTTAGCTATAAACACCAGCCCATTGTTTGCCCATAGACTCATGCCATTAGAAAACATGGTAGTCCATAGTTTTGCCCATAGTTTTCATGCCACTAGAAACCATGTTAGTCCATGGTTTTGCCCATAGTTTTCATGCCATGTTTTCCTATAAATAGTCCTTAGTTTTACCCATAGTATCATCCAACTTAGAACACACATTCCCTCACTCATTTCACACACTTAGATCAGTAGCTAAACATGTAGATTCATACATTAATCACCTCATTACATAATGATCATAATGTTACTAACTTTCATTATGTTGTAAGCATACACTTGTTATGATCCTGTGAAGCAAGCTCAAGATCACAAGTCATCATCCATAGCATACTTACTAATCCACCATGAAGATGCATATATGAAGATCCATCACAACAAGTTTAGGGAGCTTGTGATCTTCATACATTGAAGGCTTCCGATCAATGGAAGTTCATATAGTGTAGGCATTCATATCCATGATACACTTATGTCATGGATCATTGTTGTAACCATCATTGTATCATTTAGATCAGTAGAGTGAGGTTAGTATTTTAGTCCTTAAAATACAAAGAGTGTTGGGAGTGGTTGTACCCTTGTAAAGAACTCGACATCTAGCTTAGTGTCAGAAATTGTATAACCGACGATGGGAGTGGTTGTACCCTTGTAAAGAACCCGGTGTTTAGCTTAGTACCGGAAAAGGAAGTAAGCGACGTGTAAAGGTTTTCTCCGCCTAAGAAAGGGAGCTTGTTGATCTAGTGAAGTAACTCTCGAGTTGGGTACTCGGGGAGTGGAGTAGGGCGGAGAGGAGCTCCGTGACCGAACCACTATAAATCATCGTGTTCGGTTTGCGCTTTCTTTTACTTATCTCTTTACTTTTATATTTGCATTATGTGATTGCTTGTGTTGTGATTATGTGATAATACTTGTGTGACAACTTGGTAGACATAAACTACAACAGACAGTGTTCATATTAGAACTAGCCGAATTGGAAATTTGATACAACAAGTTTTAAGTTTTAAAACGGTAAACGTATTAACCCCCCCTCTACGTTTTTTCACAACTTTCATGCGCCTTGAGTGATTCCTCAATGCGCAAATGACTGCCCAACTCAACAAGAGTTAACTCCTCCTTCTAATGCTTTAGCATATGCTTGAAATCTTTCCAAGAAGTAGGTAGTTTATCGATGATACAAGAGACTAAAATAGCCTCATCCATGTTCATCTTGTGTTGCGTGAATCGACCAAGTATACTAAGAAGTTCATTGTATTGTTCCATGACAGGTCTAGAATCGACCATTTTGTAATTATTAAAATTACTTACAAGGAACTTCTTACTTGATGCATCCTCAGCCATATATTTGGCTTCCAAGGAATCCCACAGTTCTTTAGAAGATTCAACATTCTGATAAATGTCAAAGAGAGCATCAGACATACCATTGAGGATTAATCCTCTGCAGACATAATCATCATTCTCCCATTTGCTCCTGCTCCTTATCTGCTCCATAGTCGCATCATCCCCATAATCCGGAGGAATGGTTGTGGTCAGAACATACACCACATTCATGCTTGACAACAAGAATTGCATCTTCTTCTTCCATCTTCTGAAATCCACACCTTCAAACTTTTCCAGCTTAGAAAAGTTAGCAGCTATATGTCTCATAGTAGCAGCCATTGATTATCACAGGAATAGTTTCTATTGATTGTTGGTTTTAGTGTGTGTCGTTGTGTTCCAGAAAAGGGTTAAGATAATCAAACAAGGTACCGGATATTCACTTGAAATCGTGGTATCACTTTCCAATAGAAACTATTCAACCCTATGCCTGGGTTACACGAATATCTCTATGGGATAAGACCAAGTGATGTTCTTGTTTTAGGCACAAATCAAGAACCGAATTCTTTCAAGTGTTTAGGTTTTCTGTGTGCCTTTCATGCAGTGTGATGATCTCTATTTATAATAGAGATATACTCAAAACCCTAGCCCAAGGAAATCCAGAAAATATCGGCCAAATATTTTCCATATACTTTCCTAATTACTAGCCAAAGTGGTTACAAGACCAGAAGATAATGGTCTTATACGAATTTGAACTTTCCCAAAATATAGCAAAGTTAGTTACAAATTCCATCCTGCGTACAGCAGCAGGAACATTGTACTAGCAGCAGGAACATTGTGCTAGCAGCAGCAACAATGCACTAGCAGCAGCAATAATGCACTAACAGCAGGATTGATACACTAGCAGTAGTATCAATAAAACTAGCAGCAGGAATGATAATGCTAGCAGCAGAATGATCTGCATCAGCTGCATTGTCATTTACACCATCAAACCACTTCAATTGAGTCAGGGTAATCATTGACCTGATGGGTGTACACTCCGTACCTCCAAACCCATTACCAGGTGTGATAAATTCCCTCAAGTGCACTAAATTTTCCAACACTATATAGGTATGTGTAGGAAGTTTTGCCATGTGATTCTATATGCACATACATACGCTACATGTTCTATAAGACTTTCAAGTTAACATGCATGGTTCGAATTTTTACAACACACTCACGTATGCGTGTTGCTACCTAGCCATAAAATACACCATGCAATCTCCTTCACATATACAAGTTGCTACTAAATTTACCATACACTTTCAATGGTAAATATATATATTCACGTATACATGAAGTTGCTATGTAGACTAGATATATTTTTGGCTATCTAAGTCGAACCTAATCAACACCCTTATTACTCCATTTTCAAATATAACACAAACACTCACACATACACTCTAAGCTACTGTGTTTAAGCCAAGAGAAGCAAGAAGGGGCATTGGATTTGGTGCTACACACTTTGGGATTCTATTTTGATCGTTTTCTACTACCTGATCACAACTGATCGCAATTAAGCTCATATGAGGTATTGTAAGTCTTTTCCAATCTCTATTCACACTTACATAACATCTATAATCTATTTAACATGTATTCAAACCATTAAAACCATCAACACATCACGAATCTCGTTTTCTTTTTTTTTTTCTGTTCTCGACCAAACAACATCAAAAAGGGGTTTTGTTGGAGTTTTAAGGTTTAATTGTAAGCTCGTGTGTTCGACTCATGGGAATAACTTGACACCTTTAAAATATATGGTATCAAAACTTTTATTTTCCCCCTAAATCGAACTACGAGACCTCATGGTCTCGTGGTTATTAAAGTCTTTTTCTTGCTGTCGACACCAATCCGAACAGCACCAAACGATTTTTGTGGAGTTTTCTCTAAATTAATTTGAAGTCTTGTGTTCGATTCATGATAAACTAAATACACCTTATTAATCAATGGCTACCCACCTTTCGTTTGCCCCAATAACCTGGTCAAAATATCTACGTGCCAATTTTTTATTTGTGTCTCTTTTCCTGTCGCGAGTAAAAAACCAAAACTGTTGAAACGCTACTGTTAGCGATCTGACCTAATTAAACGAGGCCCTTTTGTTCCATTTTATCAAAAAAATAAAACACGAAAGTTGTCCGGAACGACGTTTTCCTTCAGTAGCAAAAAAGCTCGGTCCTGAAAAAGCTTAACAAATGGTATTTTTCTTCAAAATCTTAACTGCCCCTTTATGGTATCTAAACAATTATGTATTTGTCACGGCTAAGTAAAACCAAATGGCCTAATAGCCTAGGATTGAGATCAAAAACTACGCTAAGGCCAAGGTTGAGATCTCAAAGACATGGTAGCCAAGACCAAAGCCACGGCAAGGCCACGGCTAAGACCTCAAGACTTTCTAAACCGAAATCATTAACTAAAGTTTTAGTCATAACAAACAAAACACCCCAACCCCTTTACTTTGAGGAATTATTGAGAGCGAACCACAACAGATTAGAACTTCGAAATTAAACTATATGAAAGATCACCTAGCAAACTCTTGAAGGAACAAGAACGTAGTGAAAAACTCACAAGGCCTCGTCTTTATTTATTTTTGTTTCGGCCTTGTCGAGCATAAAATCAAACGCACCCTTTTTATTTTTTTGAAAAGCTATAAGCTAGAAACCAAGTAAATAAGCCCTTTTCAGCTTTTTTCAAACTTATTATAACATATTTCAATAAGTCGTAACAAACATCGCCTTTTTCTAAATCAAAAACGCGCTTAAAACGAATCTAGGACTTCGAACTAAACATATTAAAACCTTAGGGGTAAAACTTGCCAAATCTGAAAATTGGAGTTTTCTTGGGCCAAAATTGTAAATATTACAAAGTTATTAACAAAGGGGCTGTTTTTGCCAACGATCCATAGTTGTGGGTATAAATTGTCATTTTATGAAAGTGCAGGAGTATAAATTGTCAATACTTAAAACTATAAGGGCATAAGGTGTAACATTTTATATATTGTTTCGGGAATATGTTTTAATACCTTAAACGACTCGGGATTTTTATAAAACTTATATATATGAAATATTTATATATCGATGAACCAACGAACAAACCTTAAACATGAAAATATGAAATATGATAAAATCTTATCATCCACCAACTTTTGAAGAGACTTCATGTTGTCTCATTTAACATTTACCGTTAATAAAACATTGCGATACAAATATTAAATCACGTATATTTGGAACACCAATACCGAAACTTGACATATTCACCTAGGTTGCATGTCGGAGCATTTTATTCACTATACTTGATTTGTTTTCCATCCAGACTACTTAGGTGAGTTCATGGCCCTTATTTTCAATTATTTCGTACTATCTTTGGGAGAGATACATGCTCGTTTTACTTACAAATCTTATTCATAAACATTCTACTCGATTTATGAAACACTCTATTTGTTTACTGAAACTTATTTACTTGCTGAACACAAGTATTCTCTGTATGCTATCCTGATTGATATTGCTTAAGTTTACACTTTTGCCACAAAAAGTCCCTCATATCATGAACCATTAATCACTTGCGAGTGAACGCGAATATAGTGAATAGATCTATTGGCAGTTGACGCCCCATTTGTGTTGCTGGATAAGTAGCCAAATGCACTTTGTTTGAGACTAAATATGAGATTGGCAAGCTCCTAACTGAGGGCATTATTACTACATTTAATTATGTTAGTAATTTACATCACTCTTGTGATGTCCTACTATTAACGTTTGAGTTTCATGAGGCTTAGAGCAATATTATGGTACTGTAATGATACGATACTACCACTACTGAATTTATGTGTGCAACAACAGGGCCCACTGTCTATTAAACTTGAAATTTGTGTTCAATTGATTTTGCATGCAAACATTATGGATTTCACTCAACTTTTGACGATCGAAATCAACTGTTTGATTTATAAACTCTATGAACTCACAAACCTTTGTGTTGACACTTTTAGCATGTTATTCTCAGGTCCATAATGAACGAGGATGGCACGGAGGGGCACAGATACTGATAGAAGGCTAAAATCTAATTATCATTCGAAACTTATTTAACAAGCTGTAAAACTACTGGGACCTCTTTTTGTAAACTCTGATATTCGAATGATAAATCTTTTAAAACGACTCAATTAGAGATCGTTTTCTTTTATTATAACTGTTGTGCCGTCGAGCAACACCCAGTTTGAATTCCGCTGCGTTTCACGAAATTGGGGGTGTTACATCCATAACTGGTGGATTGTTTACCGGTTCATTTTTCGGTGTGAATACCGGAAAGATATATTCTGGTGGAGTGTTAACCAGTTCATTTGGAATCAGGTTGGAACTTGGGAATTGCTAGGACAAGTCGTGTTCATTTGGGAATTGTTGGGAGAAGTCACGGTGAGTTGGGAATTGTTGGGAGAAGTCACGGTGACTTGGGAATTGTTGGGAGAAATCTTTGTGAGACATAGTTGAGAATCTGTGTGTAAGTTGTGTGTATGAGAAACAAAAGAGTGTAGGTATATATAGGGAAATTTTTGAATTTGAATTTTAAATCCTCCCGGTCGTACTGTAGCCTTTAATTTGAAATTGAAATAGAATGTTGGTAATATTTTGTGTTGTTTGTATTTTATTTTAGAGTAAATTGCAAAAATCGTCCTTAAAGTTTGGCCAAATTGCATGTTTCGTCCATGAATTTAGGAAAGTGCAAGCATCGTCTCTGTGGGAAACTTTTGGGGCAAATATGGTCCCTGACCAAGTTCAAATGACACAAATACCCTGCCCTTTTCTTTTTTTTTTAATTCCTTTTCAGTTTTTAACACAAATGGTCCCTGTGTTGCGCAAGGCTTTACAAATTTAGTCCTTTTTTTCACAAATGGTCCTTCTTACACAAAATCGTCCTTGTGTTGCGCAAGGCTTACACAAATGGTCCTTGAGTCCGTTTTTTACGTTTTCGTCCGTTTTTCTTACGTTTTTTTTTCCGTTTTTGTCCGTTTTTCTTATGTTTTTTACTTTTTCGTCCGTTATTCTTACGTTTTTGTCCGTATTTCTTACGTTTTTTTCGTTTTTGTCCGTTTTTATCCGTTTTTGTCCGTTTTTATCCGTTTTGTCCATTTTTCTTACGTTTTTGTCCATTTTTTATTACGTTTTTTTACGTTTTCGTCCGTTATTCTTACGTTTTTTTTTCCGTTTTCATACGTTTTTGTCTGTTTTCTTACCTTTTTTTCCGTTTTTGACCGTT
The DNA here is from genome assembly GCA_021014915.2 of Artemisia tridentata subsp. tridentata. Taxonomy (NCBI): domain Eukaryota; kingdom Viridiplantae; phylum Streptophyta; class Magnoliopsida; order Asterales; family Asteraceae; genus Artemisia; species Artemisia tridentata. The sequence goes on from CP139504.1 coordinate 133,989,737, forward strand.
TTTCTTATGTTTTTGTCCGTTTTTCTTACGTTTTTTTCGTTTTTGTCAGTTTTTATCCTTTTTTCTTACGTTTTTGTCCGTTTTTCTGACTTTTTTTTTTCGTTTTTGCCGTTTTTGTCCAAATTTTTTTATTCTGTCTGGATTTTTTATTTATTCCAAATTTTTTGACCGATTTTTTTTGTCCAAATTAAAAAAAAAAAAAAAAAAAAAAAAGTTCAAAATTTTTGTCCCATTTTTTTCTTTTTTGTCCGAATTTAAAAAATAAAAATAAATAAAAAATAAAAAAATTCAAAATTTTTGTCCGAATTTTTTTGACTAAATTTAAAAAAAAATAAAATAAAAAACTAAAAAAATTCAAAATTCAGACAAAATTTTTGAACATTTTTTGTTTTTTTAATTTTTTTCAAAAAATTCGGACAAAAAAGAAAATAAATCTGACAAAAAATTCGGACAAAAATTTTGATTTTTTTTATTTTTTTATTTTATTTAGTTTTTTGAAAAATTTTGGTAAAAAAAAATGGGACAAAAATTTTGAATTTTTTAATTTTTTTTTTTATTATTATTTTTTTAAATTCGGACAAAAAAGAAAAAAATTGGACAAAAATTTTGAACTTTTTTTTTTTTAAATTTGGACAAAAAAATGGGTCAAAAAATTCGGAATAAATAAAAAATTCGGACAAAAACGGATAATAACGGCAAAAACAGAAAAAACGTAAGAAAAACGGATAAAAAACGGAAAAAACGTAAAAAGAAAGGGACAAAAACGTAAGAATAACGGAAGAAAACGTAAAAAACATAAGAAAACGGACAAAAACATAAGAAAAACGGACAAAAAACGGAAAAAACATAAGAAAACGGACAAAAACGTATGAAAACGGAAAAAACGTAAGAATAACGAACGAAAACATAAAAAAATGGACAAAAACGTAAGAATAATGGACGAAAACATAAAAAACGTAAAAAAAAACGTAAGAAAAACGGACAAAAACGTAAGAAAAACCCAAAAAAAAACGTACGAAAAACGGACGAAAACGTAAAAAACTAAAGAAAAACGGACTCAAGGACCATTTGTGTAAGCCTTGCGCAACACAAGGACGATTTTGTGTAAGAAGGACCATTTGTGAAAAAAAAGGACTAAATTTGTAAAGCCTTGTGCAACACAGGGACCATTTGTGTTAAAAACTGAAAAGGAATTAAAAAAAAAGAAAAGGGCAGGGGTATTTGTGTCATTTGAACTTGGCCAGGGACCATATTTGCCCCAAAAGTTTCCCACATGGACGATTCTTGCACTTTCAAAACTTCAGGGACGAAATATGCAATTTGGCCAAACTTTAAGGACGATTTTTGCAATTTACTCTTTATTTTATGTAAGGAAAAAAAAAGTGTAACAAAATCTCAGTCAAAATTTAGACCGATTTGGAATGTTTGAGCACCTCGACCGATTTTTTTTTGTCCCACAGTCGGCTCGACCAATATTAATATCGGTCGACCACTTAGCTTGACCAAGATTTTATGTCCTACTGCTACCAGCCAAATAATCAAGATGTACAAGTTTAGAAGCCATAGGTACAAAAACAAATGTGAGGGTATATGTGTAATTTACTATAGATTAAAAAAAAAAAAAAAAAAAAAAAAAAACCTTCCCTGCGACACTTGGCAAGATTTTAGATGAGTCGGCCAAGCTTTTTGGGGCAACCTTCGCATCTGAGGCATTTTAAGAAATGAAAACTTTTGGGGCATACAAGGTAGGTTAGATTTTACTTTTGGAGAATATAGGCCTTATAGGGAAGTAGCTCTATCTTATTTTATATATATATAAAAGGCAGGGATGTGGGGCGCTTCAGAGGGTTGTACGCAACAGTGCATATAACAGTACACATGCTTTAATGAGTTGTACATGCATTAAAAATTTGTATGAAACAGTGCTTATAACAGTGACAAAGCTCTGATGAGTTGTACATACTTCAAAGTGTATACTAACAAAGGTTGTTTAGCAACCTACAGTAACTAATACAACCTATAGTAACTAATACAATTATTAAATTAATGGCCACTAATTACATCTGTGTGGCTAATATACATGGATTAAATAAATTATTATACTAACAATCTCGAGGAATGGCAACTGTAGCAGCATCTTTTGAATCTAGCATACCACCTGTGGTTCTTTACATTGTTTAATCTGCATATAATAAGAAAAGAAGCCAGAGAACTTCCATTACAACCATTGTGTAATCTGATCTGTATCAAGCAAGAAGAACCAAAAAAAAAAGGAAAAGAAAAGATCTTTGCTTTTGTTTGCTAAAGACAATAAGAAGGTTAAACTACAGGTATGTTTACATATAGTTTCTTAACTATTTTAATTAAACCATACGGATATTTGCTAACAATTGTAGTTATGTATGCATTAATCTCAAAAACTGTTACCCAGCACTGTAAATATAAATTGCACATATACATAAGATGGCTAAAAATAGAAGATCTGTAGAAATAGATAAGTCACAAGAATTCCAGAATTATATATGCAACTTAAATGGTGAATGTGCATTGTATAAACAATCCCTATGTGAGTTAGCTGTTGTGGAAGAGCAAAAATGGTTGAAAAAACAGCATTTCCATCATAAACAAAAAAGCGATGCCGTGCAAGAAAATTATGGCACCACCAGTTTGGCTGCAGATGAAGTGACATCTGCAGTAAACACCCTAAAAACAGAATGTGAAGGTTTATTTAGTGCTGAAACCTTACCAAAACAGTCGCCATCCAGTGTCAACAAACATACTGACAGTGTCATCCAAGGCGTTTGCAAATGTAAACATCCTCCAGCAGATGTATATGTACATGAAAACAGCAGAAAAAAAAGGTAAGTTTTATGAAAAGAGTAAGTTGTAGAATGTACTACACATTGTGCAGTTAAAGTTAATGACATTTAAATTTTGGTTATGCTTCATGTAGGATTAATGATAATTGTTGTGATAAACATGATAGTTATAATACTTTGAAGCCCATTTCCGTTGACGAAGATTGTTCGTATCATGGGTATCATACTTTGAAGCCCATTTCAGTTGATGAAGGCTGTTCCTATATACAAGAATGCAAGAGCATTCCAGGGGAGTCCAGTAAATACAACATTTCTTTTAAACGACCATCGTGTAGCCAAAAACAAGGTAACCATTTTTTTAAGCTACTTAACAATTAAGAATTATTCTCCTTTTTCAAAATGACAAATATGAACAGTAAAGTGACAAACAATTATTCATTAAAAAGATTTAACAGCTGATATTAAAATGCAGATGTTGTACAAGGTTATGCAAATACAGAAAATGATCAGGAGTATATAAGTAATATCATAGGAACTCAGACAAATGAGCAACAGACAACACGTACAGTGAGATATACAGGACATAAGAGGCACCTGAATTGTGAAAATTCTTCTACCCATACAAAGATTCCTCCATTAAAAAGGCAGCATACAACCAACAATTCGTCTATGTCTTCGACACAGTCCTGCATTGAGGGTATAAAAATTAATTAATATAATAAAAATAGTAAATTTAATTTTAGTTAATAATTTTTGTTAAGAACAAAGTATTTCTAAAATCGTTTTGGGTTTCAATGTGCAGGTATGTCACATTTGTACATAGATCTTGGTGATCCTGATTATGTATGTCCGTATTGTAATGCAACGTTCTGGCATGGCGAATGATTGAAAGGAAAAAATCACCAATCATACCCAAAGTATGCAAAACGTTGTGCAACAGGACAGGTGTATCTTAAAAAAGAAATAGACCCACCAGAAAATTTAAAACTGCTTTTCAAAAATAAACACTTCTTAGATAACATACGGGCATATAACCAGATGTTTGCATGACATCTTTTTGGGCAGAAATTGATGAATCAATAAACAATGGAAAAGGACCGTATGTATTCAAAATTTCGGGTCAAATACCCCATTGGATAGGTACACTATGCCCAACCAATGGGAAAGACCCAAGGTTTTTGCAACTTTATATTTATGATACGATGAATGAAGTTACCAACAGGATGGAGCCCTTTGGTGGAAGAGAATGAAGTGGATTGAAGCCTGACATAGTAGAAAGCCTGATACAAATTTTGGATGAACACAATGAATTGGTCAAGGTCTTCAGATCAGCAAGAGATAAGCTTAATGAAGAAAATGTACCTGAATTCAAAATCCAACTTTATAATGTAGTTGGAGCTCAAGAATATCAGCTTCCTTCTTCTGGAACACTTGGAGCAATAGTCTTTCAACCTGATGCAAACAGCAAAACAGATTACGACATAATTGTAGAGTATAAAGATCGGCACCCGCAAAGAATCAATAAACTTCATAGTTCATACATGTGTCTTCAATTTCCTCTCCTTTTTGTGTATGGCCAACCAGGGTACAACACAAAATTGACACTAAAAGGTAACAATCCAACTAGAAAGAAGAAAAAGTTGACTATGAACATGTTTTATAAATATCAACTACATGAAAGATTTAACGAATTCGGGCTTCTCTTTAAAGCTGGCAGGTTATTCCAATAATATGTTGTCGTCGCTTACTGTACTATCGAACAAGAAAGGCTTGATTTCATACGGTCTAAGCAAAACAATCTCAGAAGCGAATACCTCTCTGGCATTTGTGATGCAATGTCTAAAGGGGACCACGTCGGAGCCGATATAGGACAAAAAATAATACTCCCATCAAGTTTCATGGGCGGTCCAAGGTACATGTATAGTCATTATCTTGATGCACTTGCTATATGCAGAGTTCTTGGAAACCCACAATTTTTCATTACTTTTACATGTAATATTAAGTGGCCAGAAATCAAACGACGAATGAAAAAGTATCCAGAACTCAATACATCAGACAGACCTGATGTAGTGGACCGGGTTTTCGAGCAAAAGGTACAAGATTTTATAACGATTCTAAAGGAACAAAGGATCTTTGGTCGTTGTACTGGAGGTAAGTATTACTTTTGTATCATTACATTATCCTAAAGACAAAATTGTACAGTATAAAATTCATTGTGCAAAAATTAATTTTGTCTGTCCATATATTTTTTTACTGCAGTTCTTTACACAATCGAATTTCAAAAATGTGGGCTTCCGCATTGTCACACACTCCTATGGGTTGCTGCAGAAGATAAAATAAAAAATCCAGAAGATATAGACAATTTTATTTCTGCTGAACTGCTAGACAAAACATCTGATCCAGAAGCATATAAAGTCGTTGCAAACATGATGATGCACGGTCCATGTGGAAATGCTAAACCAAATGCTCCGTGCATGCAAGGAGGTGTTTGCAGCAAGCATTTTCCAAAAAAATTCAATGAAGCTACTTACTTTGACGACAACGGACATGTACACTATCGGAGAAGAAGAACATCAGCTTATGTGGCCAATGGAAAGTTCAAATTAGACAACACATATGTTGTACCGTATAATCGTCTACTTTGTCTCATGTTCCACGCCCACATTAATGTTGAATATTGTGGCTGGAGCATGCTGATAAAGTACCTGTTCAAATATATCTCCAAAGGCACAGATCGGGTTGTTGCACGTATAATAAAACCAATTGGTGATCCAGGTCCATCATCATCTACTCCAAAGATAAAGATAGATGAAATTAAAAACTTTATTGACGGTCGCTTTATATGTCCGCCTGCAGCCTATTGGAGGATACTTGATTTCCCAATACACTATAGAGAGCCCGCTCAGATACTCGCCGTTCACCTTGAAGATATGCAAAAAATCACTTTTCGTGATAAAGAACCTCTCGGTCACATTGTGGCAGATGACGGAAGAAAATTGACAACTCTCACAGAATGGTTTTCATATAATCGAATGTTTGAAGACGGAAGGCATTTAACAGATTTGGACTTCCCAAAAGAGTATGTTTGGCAAGAAGACACGAAAAGATGGACACGCAGAAAAATAAAAAGCAAATACTCAATTGGCAGATTGGTATATGTGCATCCAGCAGCAGGTGAACTCTTCTATTTTTGAATGTTACTTGGTCACCAGAAAGGCTGCAGATCATTTGTCGATGTACGTACTGTTAACAACAAAGTGTTTCACACGTACCGTGAAGCATGTCAAGCTATGGGTCTACTTGATGATGACAACGAGTGGGACACAGCACTACAAGAAGCAGCAGCATCAGCAACAACTGCAGAATTACGTGTGCTATGCAACTTTGGGAAAAGCATTGGCATCGCAGGGCTGATGACATCCCAGAAAGGGCTTCACAGAAAAGTGGTGTTAGAAACCTACATGTAAATACTCCTGAGATAAAGGGATATATCCTTTATGAAATAGAAATGATCCTGAATAGTCGTTCCAAATCCGTCAAAGAATTTGGTTTCTGCTTGCCTCCAAAACATCTTCTTGACGATTTGCAAAATAGGTTGTTAATGGAAGAAAAAACTACAACCGTGAACAGCTAAAAAAGGATGTCGCTGATTCGGTTGTTAAGCTTAACACTGAACAGTTGCAGATTTACAACATCATAATCAATGTGTCTAATGAAAAGAAACGAGAATTGGTATTCGTATATGGGCATGGAGGGACAGGGAAAACTTTCCTTTGGAAAAAAATTATCAATACCCTACATTCAGAAGGAAAGATTGTGTTGGCTGTTGCATCATCGGGTATTGCATCGTTGCTATTACCGTCTAGCCAAACGGCGCATTCAAGATTTAAGATACCCTTGGAATTGACTGATGAATCAATGTGCAGCATTAAAAAGAACACAATGATGGCAAAATTGCTTGCTGAAACTGATTTGATCGTATGGGATGAGGCGCCAATGAATGATCGAAGGTGTTTTGAAACACTTGATAGAAGTCTAAGAGATATTTTGAGCAATTCAGAAAAACCGTTTGGTGGAAAGATAGTTATGTTAGGTGGCGACTTCAGACAAACGTTACCAGTTAAAAAAAAGGGAACCAAAGCTCAGATAATAGACTCTTCAATTGCTAGGTTACATTTGTGGCCCCATTTTAAGGTTTACAGGCTTAAACATAATATGAGAGTACTAAAAACAAACCTGACAGAAGAAGAAAGAAAAGCGGTCAGCGATTTCTGTACGTGGCTACTGGATGTTGGTGATGGAAAAGTTGGCGAACCTGACGAAGAAGATCCATAGGAGGCAAGGTGGATTACAATCCCTTCACAATATCAAATACCAAATAGTGAGAACAGCATACAAGAGCTAATCAACTTCATCTATGATAATGAAACATTAAAAGAACCAATAGCACAAGTCTTACAGGAGAAAGCAATTGTATGCCCGAAGAACGAGACTGCTGATGCCATAAACGAAAAAATATTGTCTCAAGTGGAAGGAGAACCTACAATATACATAAGTTCAGATGAAGCTATCCCTATTGGAAGAGAAGGCGCTGCAACTGAAATGTTGTATCCAACTGAATACCTAAACACCTTCACGTTTCCAGGTTTGCCAGCACACATCGGCTAAAAATTGGAGTTCCAATCATGTTACTCAGAAACGTCAACCTCGCTGGTGGTCTCTGCAATGGCACAAGAATGATAGTAAAAAACCTTACGTCAAAGCTTATTGAAGCAGAGATTATTGCAGGAACAAGAATTGGGGAGAAAGTATATATTCCAAGAATGCCGTTGACACACAAAGATCCAAACTACCCTTTCATTTTCAAACGTAAACAGTTCCCGGTAAAAGTCTGCTACGCTATGACAATCAACAAAAGTCAAGGGCAATCTCTCAACAAAATTGGCGTGTACCTTCCACAGCCAGTTTTCAGCCATGGGCAGCTATACGTTGCACTATCCTGTGCAACATCACCTTTCGGTTTAAAAATTCTTTTGACACCTGACCCTGAACATCCACCAAATGCCACTAAAAATATAGTCTACAAAGAATTTCTACACAAAATTTGCCCCCCACAGGTTCACACTACATAAATACACCACATACTGTTGTTGCACAAATTACACCCATACTGTTACTAAGTTTTTTTTACTATTTTTGTGATTTTAACACATTCAATTAACCATTCTGCATAATACCGATTTGATATTCTCTATTCCCTATGTCAAACATGTTTGCATACAAAATAATTTAACTAATTTTTGTTTTTCCAAATATGCAGGATGACAAAAACTTACATCAAGGACCTACGACCAACAAGTAGGAACAAAATTATAGAAGCAAAAGTATACCGATCATGGGTTGCCAGAGATCCGCCAGACATTACAAAAAAAGGCTACCGAGCAATTTTGTTGGACAAACAGGTCATGTCTTAAAACCCAAAAAAAGTTACATTTTAAAAACACTATTATCTATCACAATACTTATAAAAGAATACTTTAACATAAACAGGGCAACGCTATACAAGCAAACCTAGAAGTTACTGAGAGAGACCAGTTTATCCGCTACCTTATACCAGGAAGAGCCTACCGAATTTCAAGCTTCACATGTATTCCTACAAATAACTGGCAACAAACATTGGAAAACAAAACATCCCTTTTGTTTACTCGGTTTACAACCTTTGATCCTATACCACCAACAGGATTCCCTTAGCATTATTTCGAATTTGTTTCTTACAATCGTTTACCTAACAAGGTCGTTGACCCAGAAGAGAAAGGCCGAAAACAATATACAGTTTTAACAGGTACCACAATAGTATTTCTGTTGTGCATTTTTATATATCACCATTTACAATTCACAATACTTTTTAATGCAATTGCAGATTACATAGGATGTTACATAAAGTCAGGAGAAAAAGAAAAATGGGGAAACCCAAACAAAGACCAAATGATTGTTCACAGAATAGAAATCCAAAATCTCAAGTAAGTATAACACATAAAAAAAAAGAAAAAAATAATAATTATGACAATTATTTAATACTTATTTTAAACAGCCGCCAGTCTGTTGAACTAACGCTATGGGATGACCTCGTGAAAACTTTCCAAAAGAAGAAATTGATGCACTTGAAAAACCAATCATAATAGCTGTCAGTTCCTGTAGAGTTTCAAGATACCGAAACACAATGCAACTATCATCAACACCTGCTACTTACTATTATATAAATCCAGAATGTAAAACAGATATAGAGAACTGTTCGACCTAAATCCACCGTTGCAAGTTGTTAGAGGCCCAATCCAAGACAAAGAACAAGAAAAAACAAGAAACAAGATACCATTAGCTACACTTTTAAATCAGACTCCAACAGCTTATGCGGTAAGTAACAATGAATGTTTAAATATATTGTTCCCTTACTTAAAAAACAACACAAAAAAAGGTATTAACTCTCAACTGCATTTTGTCCAAAACAACAAAAGGGAGTCCGTTTTACTTGTGAATGAACTATTACAGGCATTAATACATCGCGCGAATGGTATTATCCATCATGTACATCTTGCACAAACAAATTCCATAGGAATGAAGGTGTATTTGAATGCAGGATACATGGACCCTTGGTATCTCCAGGTTACAGGTAACAAAATATCACATAGTATTTATACACCATCTAGACTCATCTTACATCATTACCACATATATGCAGATACAATTTTAAAGCTTATGTCACAGACACAACAGAAACAGTCATGATTACATTTTTCTCGCCAAAAGCAGACGTCATTGTTGGCATCGTTGTGACACATTGGTAAACTCACTTGAAAATCCCGACCCCAGAGAATTTCCAGAACAAATATTATCACTTATAGGGAAAACACACATCTTCCAATTTCACTATAACACATCTTCAAAACAAGGAACAGTTGATTTTATTTTCAACCAAATCCTAGACAAAAACGACACACCAAAACAAATCGAGGATATACCATCAGGTAAAAAAAACTTTGCAATCCTACCTATAAGCTAATTATGAGCCATCAACTACACCTAATTACCAAAACATCGTAACTTTTTTTTTTTTTTTTTTTTTTTTTTTTTTTTTGCAGGTTCAAGTAAAACAAAAGAGGCATATCAAACTATTCAGAAGGCCATACCCCAAGAGCAACAAACACCTCTTGCAATAGACTATATTCCACCATCTGCTCCAACCACCAACATAGAAGGAGAGCCAATATCTGCACCACAAGAAGAAACTAACCCAGTTAAACAGATGCTGAATTTAACAAATTAATACAATCAATTTAAAACATCCACTTAAGTTATTTAACATTAATAGAACCAACAACAACAGCACAAGCCTCCACATATATGCAAACAAGATCAAGGCAAGGAAAACAAGCAATCATACAAACTTCAGGTAACAAAGTTTGCATCACATCCACACATATTTAAAAACAGAATACAAACATGCGGTTACTGAAATTTTAAATGTTTGTTTGCAACAGGTGACACGCCACCACCAACACAGACTCCTTTGGCCCAAACATCTTCCAAAATACCAATCCCAGACACTCACAAAACAACAACCGCTAAACGACAGCTCTTCCAAGAAAAACCAGTCGATGCAAAAAAGAATAAAAAAGAGTAAAAATCTCCATCAAAATCAATGAAGCACATCCACTACCAACACTTTTGTTACTACTGTAAATACTTATGTGAATCAAACAACTATTAAGGATGTTAAAAATCTTTTTGTAACATGGTTGCACTACAACCAAACATGGAACATATGTATCAAAACATCTTTTGTTATGCTATCGTAGAGAGCCCCACATACGAGAAAAGGTATCAATATAAGAACAAAAAAACAACCTTTGCTCCCCTTTACAATATAATATGAGAAAAAAAAAAAAAAAAACTCCATATTTAACTATACAAAAAGTGATGAGATTTTATTCAACACAAATTTTACACCAATCATCACACAAACCAACAACAGCATATTAAACAACGACCCTTAACTTCTACTAACAAAAACACAATGTACTTCCATCACGGTCACATGATGACGCTTTTCAACCTTGGCTTCATGCAAAACATCCAACCAGCATTCCATCCCATCCCAAGCTGCTACATCAATGTGAATAAAACTTTGCCATTCTTGAATAAGGTCATCAAAATTATTAATTTTTTTACACAGACCAACACACCATTCACGAATTTAACTATTTCATACACTCCACAAATTTTTTAATCTAAAGCTGTATTATCAAAATCACTACAACCAAAACATACCTTATTAAAACATGCTACTACTCTATCTCCAAATTTTTCAAACAAAATTAACACCAACCAAATAAACAAACACATGTAGCACTATGAACCATAATAACTTATAATTTTATTTATATCAACATATATACTATATAGCAGCTACATAATTGTAACATAACTAACTGCTGCATGACACAAAAAACAACTACAATTAAGCCTATTTAACCATGCAAAAGCCACAAATACAAACAACATTATTTGAGTTTCCTAACTCTTTTTATGATCTTAGATTTCTCACCAACACGCAGACCAGAAACATAACTTCTCTGAATCAACCAACCAATTTCCTCTATATCGTGTTTTTCTGCAGCTTCTAGATCTTCCAAACACTCATCCAAAATGCAATCACTCCCAAACTTCTTTAGCTCAAGGATAATTCCATGCCTGTGCTCAATACGACTTTTCACTTCTTTAATCCTTTCATTGTAGTACTTCTTATCGCCCTTGTAAGCGATCTTCTCACGCAGAAATACAGCTTCCAAAGCACTTTCAATTCGCCTATCACCAATTTGCTGTGCAATCTTTAGCAATTTTGCAAACCTAGGAGCCATCGGAAAAAAAGACTGTGGTGTTCTCTTTAATTGCTATCACTAAGAAAACCCTAATTTTACCATCTAATTTATACCTAGACACAACTAAACTCCTTGGCCCAAAAAAAACATACGTAAGGCCCAAAAAAATTAACAAAAGCCCAGCAGCAAATAAATAAATAAATAATAGTAAATTCCAAAGTATTAATGTAAAAAATTGAGCTACCCATATACATTTATGCAAAAAAATCCCGTAGCATCGCGCGGGCTACTCGCTCGTTTTGTTTATATTAGGAAGCGGAATAGTCACATGTTAGACTTTTTCTTTGTTTAGAATTAAATCACGCAAGTTATAACCAATTAGTCAAATGGTTGTACCAATCACACTAAAGAAAAAGGAAAAAAAGTAATGTCAAAAGGGAGTTGTAGACCAAACTTTTATGTGTGAAGTCAATTCAAAGGAGTTGTAGACAAAACTTTTATGTGTGAAGTCAATTCAAAGATTATTACTTTTTTGAGCAAATTTAAAGATTAATACAATATATGAAAAGGATATAATGGAAAAGAAAAACATGTAGAAGCAGACTATATTGATCGCGACTCTAATTTTTTATTTGGCTATGAACTATGTAAAATTGTGTAATTCTCATGATTGAATAATGAATTTGACTAAAATATAAAAGAAATGATCTGTCGGGTTCAGGATTGATCTCTGAGAATGGATCAGATCGCGTAATGCTAAATGATAAGTTAGGCTAAATACAAACAATGGTAACACTAAGTATTAGTCCTCTAACACTTTCTACTAAATTTTCGTAATAGCCGATATGTATGTATTGTTTCTAGGGTGCTTCCACCTCATATGATGCAAGCACAGCCGGAAGGAAGCGCAAGAAACCACTCAAGAATACTACTTTAAAGCCTACTAAAAAATCTGCTTAGAACTCGTTACACTTTTGGAACTTGACGTGGTGTTTTTCGTTTATTATAATGTTATCTTTTGTCTTTTCAAGTTTGTTGGAGTCTAGTTAATTTTTTTCATGCATGGGGTGGAATTTGAAAATCTTAACTTATTTGGATGTGAGGTACTCGCACTAGTGTTTATCTTGTTCCACGTTTTGCTGCACTAATTAGTAATCTTGTCGTGCACTAACTAGTAATCTGTTTGAGTAATCTTGCTATACTAATGAGTAATCTGTTTGAGTAAACTTGTTGTACTAACGAGTACTCTATTTGAGTAATCTTTCTACACTAACGAGTAATCTTGCTACCCTAACGAGTATTGTGAATATTGTAGCTGGACCCAAGATTATTGTGAGTATTCGGATTTGTTAGTATTTTTATTGTAAACAAACTGCAATTGATATGTTTTTAATAAGTACATATGGGCGTTTACAATTTAATTGAGTAGAAACAGAGATTAAGTAAAGTGCAATTGATACTCAATGTCAAACCTTCTGGTTGAAATTAGAGTTAACGTCTTTATTTTCATCCGTTAAATCCTAAGGGCCGGAGGTACTAAAACTTCCACTAAGTCATATTAAATGTACCATATATTCACCTTTAATAATTTCCGAGTACTAAAAATTCTATTTTTCCAAGGGTAATGCGCATCTACAATGCATAGTGTTAATACAAGGTTCAATGTATCTTTACATTTTAGGGGGTGCTTGGTTGGCGGGTTAAGAGGGTGGGTAATGGCAAATGTAATGATTAATGATGCTTGGTTGGAGCTAAGTAATATAATGATTACTTAGTAATGGGTAATGGACCATTATAGAGTAAATTGGGGGGTAAGGTATTGATTACCCACCATCACCCATTCATTTGCATTCCCTTTCCCTTTCCCCACTACTAACCAGGCACACCCTTAATTATATCAACTTGATACAAAACCTTTAGAATGCATTAAACTTAACATAGTTTAATAGATTACCACATCAATAAACTTTTTATTAAGAACCAAATTCTGATAAGCCAATAAAATCTAAAATAAAAAGAATATTAAACAATTACTTTTGCATTAAGACATACGACACCAAAAATGTTTTAAAAAAAAATACTATATCTGAAAAATAGAAACAACAAGCTGGGAAGCTCGGGCGTTGTCCCGATACTTTTTTGTTTTATTTTGTTTTTGTTATATATTTTTTTTATATTTTTTTTCGCACGTTATTATGTATTTGTATGTATTTATTAAGATTTCAGTGTATCGGTTTATTTAAGTTTTTTTTTTATATATAAAAGTTTCCTCATTAAAACGGTGTTGGTAGCAAAAAGATATAATTAGTATATATTTTTTTTTTAAAGTTAACTAATTTGGTATATTTATTTAGCAATTTTTTTTAATTAATTATTGAAGGAGTGAGTGGATAGATGACTTGGCATTGTTTAAGCAAGCTTTCCATTTTCTTGTATGTATCTAAAAAAATCACGGTTATTTCTCACACACAACTTTTTTCATTCCTAATTATAAAATTAGGGTTTCCTGAAGATTCATATTTAAACTAATTGTTATCTGTTGTAAATCTGTAAGTAAAGTTTATACTTTATTGAGTTTTAAATTATAAATCGATGTGTTAATTAGGGTTTATAATTCGTTGTTTCAGTTGGATATGGCGCCGAAGTTTCCTAAGTTATTAAAAATTGCTTATGAAATTGGTGATAGATGATTGGAAAAGGTTCTGCAGGCCATTTTCTTGCATGAGAAGGAGGCTTATAAAGGTGATGAAAAGAGTTATAATGAAATGATTGAAGAGATACAGGCGAGGGTCGAACATAGGCATGGAATAATTGCTGAGCTAAAAAAGTTTTTGCCTGATTCGGTGTTGGATGATTGTGTTGCAAATTTGAGAGATGCGGAGCAAGAGGATATTGCTGAAATTGGGCGTTTAATTAACATGAGTCATGCTGCTGCTTTACGTGTTGGTGAGAAATCCAGAATCATTAAGAAAATTAGGAACTTTAAATAAGCTTGTTGGTTTATGAACACTTTTTGCGCGTAATGCTGTTAATGTGAAGTAGTCTTTTGTGTTAGTTTGATGGGTAAGGAGATGGGTTGTATTTCGTAGGTATTATAGTTGTTAGTTCCAATGTATTTGGAATCTGTTTATGTTGCTAAATGCTAGTGGTAATGTATGTGTAAGTTGTAGAATGTTGATGTAAATATTAATAAAATTATAAGTTTAATGTAAATGATTGTGTTTTTTGAATCCAATTTGTGAAGAGGTTTTGTGTTTTAATCATTTATATTACATTGAGTCAATCAAAAAGTGATGTAAATGTTATATCTAAATGTGTTTTAATCATTTATATTACATTGAGTCAATCGAAAAGTGATGTATATGTTATATCTAAAGTGCCATTTATGTTATGGAATAAATAGTTATAAAAGAGCAATGTTAAATAAGTAGGTGCAACAGATATATATTATAACTGCTAATAATAACCATAGTTTTTTTACATACCAAAAGTAGGTATTCTTAAGCAACATTTGCAGTTTTAAATATTTACATAAATATTTACATAAAGGATTTTTTAAGACTGCATTTTAATAGTTTGTGGCAGTCATCAAAAGGTTAGCCATTGTCGTCTTGCATACTTAAGGTTTCTTCTTTTTGTTCTCTGGTTGTTCCTCAAATAGCTGTCTTTTACTTGTTCTGCGTGTGATGTCAGAAGTCCCTTCTGTTTTGGATGTTTCTGTTTTTGATCTTGTTTGCATACCTATGTATGCAGATGGGGGTGTTCCTATTTCTGTAACACAAAATGAAAGATTAGAATTTAGATTATCTTATTTTTAATCTATACATATAATGTAATTGGTAAATCATAACCTTGCAAATTCTCTTCTGCTTCTGTCAATGTTGGTGTTAAAATTTCTGTAATAGTAAATAAATAGTGGAATTAGTATTTATGAAAAAATGCTTAATAAAAGTATTCGGAAAATTTAAAAAGAGTGTTACATTGTGAATGATGTTGCTATGCTATTGTCGTTTCGGTTGCTTCTGTAATTGTCTGAATTATTGATGGTTCAGTAGTTTTGGAACATTCAATGGTTTCATATTCATGTGGTGTCGATGCAGAGACTGTGGGTAAAAATCACAAAATTATTAGAGGTTAGAGGATCTGCAAATTAATGATACAGTATAGTGATACAATTACTGGTGAATTACAAATACCTGATGTGTTTGGTTCCAGATGTTTTGTTCTAATGGGTTTGTCGAAAATCTCATTGAAAACAAAATCTGGTGGTCCTCGTCTGTTTGACATGTTATAATGAAAATGAAAAATGTGTTTTTGGCCCACAATGGCATAGAGTTGTTCAGGGAATTCTGTGGGGTCGGGGTTTTGTAGAGATGCAATCAATGAGTCACAGTCAATGCCAACAATATCATCTGCTTTCGGTGTGAAGAATGTGATCATTGTTGTGGCCGTCTCATCTGTAATATATGCTTTGAAATTGTATCTGCATATATAAGTTTATTTTATAATTTGAGTTGAATGATTTATACTATTTACGCTTACTAACTTTTTTTACCTGTTCGTTGGAGCTGGGACTGGTCCATGAATTCTGCATTCATATAGGTCTCCATTCTTGTCGACTTTTAAGGAGCAATTGTTGCAAGACTTGTAGTACCATTCCCTTGATGTGTTCAGACTCGTTATGGTTGCTTCACAGGTAAATCGAACTCCCTATTTTATTATAGTAATTTAATTTTTAATTTAAAAAAAAAAGTGTATGGTTTATATGGTTAGAACTTACTTGATAAGCAGTTGCTGGCTGCTGCATGAGAGTTGCAAGAGAAAATCTGTTTCAGAATTTCTCTAATTCTGCATCTTTGAATGGCCGCCTAACAACTTGTAGTGGTGGGATAATATTAAACAAATATCTGTATCTGTTAACCATATATATTTGTTTGATATTTAAGATAATATAGAAATTTGTTTATAAAATTATTAAAAAAAAAAAAAAAAAAAAAAAAAAAAAAAAAAAAAAAAAAAAAGTATAGTGCGTAGGTACTGGATCATTTAGAAAGTAGATACAAATAAAAAGTCTAAAAAGTAATGTAAACCGTTGGATTAAAAAGTACCATCAGATCACAACAGGGGTATTCTTGTCATTTATCCCACCCTCAAAACATATCTCACTCTCACCAACCACTTCACCTTCACTCCATCATCTCTTCATCACCACAATTACTGCCAAACTTCATAACCACCAACCATCACAGCCATCGCTGAACCTCACCATCGCCGGAAACATGCATTCTAGATTCACCGGAAACATCACGGTGTCGCGGTGGTTTATGACGGTAACCCATCAACCATTATCCTCAACGGTGCCGTCACCGTTGATGACCACCACCACTCCAACACTCAACCACCATCCAACCACCACACCAGCCGTTATTTCTTTGACCACCACACTCAATATATGTTCCTCATATTGGTTCGTTTCTTATTATTTTACAGTAGTATTTTTGTTTGTTTTAGAGAATTAGTGCGAAAACGAGTTTGTTGATCTCGTATATAATCGCTTACAAAAAATAGAAAGAGTATAATGAATGTTTTTGTTACCTCAGGGATTTATCTTCAAATAGCAACTTCTATTGTTTTGTTTGATTTCATTTGTAGGCTTTGATGTATAAAGGAATAAAACATGAATTTGATTCTAGGATTTTGATTAAATTCAATTATGCTTTGATACATTTTAATTATGCTTTATATGAATCTGTGATTTCGGAATTTAGTCTTTAAATGATACCAAATTTAGTGTTTTTTTTTTTTTTTTTTTTTTTTTTTTTTTTTTTTTTTTTTTTTTTTTTTTTTTTGTATTTTGTATGCTTGGTTCTGCAGTTTTAGATGGCTTCATTTTGATTAAATTCATCAATTATTGTGCTGTTATTTTTTTGGTTCATCAATTATTATCCTGTTGTTATGTGTTTTTGGTTCATCAATTATTGACCCTTGTTATCTGTTTTTGGTTCATCAATTATTGTCATGTGTTATGTTATTTTTTTGGTTCATCAATTATTGGTTCATCAGTTATTGTGTTGTGTTATGTGTTTTGGTTCATCAGTTATTGTGCTGTTATTTTTTTTGGTTCATCAATTATTATCCTGGTGTTATATGTTTTTGGTTCATCAATTATTGACCATTGTTATGTGTTTTTGGTTCATCAATTATTGTCATGTGTTATGTTATTTTTTTGTTTCATCAATTATTGGTTCATCAGTTATTGTGTTGTGTTATTTTTTTGGTTCATCAGTTATTTTGCTGTTATTTTTTTTGGTTCATCAATTATTATCCTGGTGTTATGTGTTTTCTGTTCATCAATTATTGACCCTTGTTATGTGTTTTTGGTTCATCAATTATTGTCATGTGTTATGTTATTTTTTGGTTCATCAATTATTGGTTCATCAGTTATAGGTTCATCAGTTATTGTGTTGTGTTATTTTTTTGGTTCATTAGTTATTGTGCCGTTATTTTTTTGGTTCATCAATTATTATCTTGGTGTTATGTGTTTTTGGTTCATCAATTATTGTCATGTGTTATGTTATTTTTTTGGTTCATCAATTATTGGTTCATCAGTTATAGGTTCATCAGTTATTGTGTTGTGTTATTTTTTTGATTCATTAGTTATTGTGCTGTTATTGGTTCATCAGTTATAGGTTCATCAGTCAGCGTCGGTTGTTTTTCAAAGTGTTTAGGTTCATCAGTTAGCGTCGGTTGTTTTTCAAAGTGTTTTGGTTCATCAGTTAGCGTCGGTTGGGTTTCAAAGTGTTTTGGTTCATCAGTTAGCGTCGGTTGTTTTTCAAAGTGTTTTGGTTCATCAGTTAGTGTCGGTTGTGTTTCAAAGTGTTTAGGTTCATCAGTTAGCGTCGGTTGTTTTTCAAATGTGTTTTGGTTCATCAGTTAGCGTCGGTTGTTTTTCAAAGTGTTTTGGTTCATCAGTTAGCGTCGGTTGTGTTTCAAAGTGTTTAGGTTCATCAGTTAGCGTCGGTTGTTTTTCAAAGTGTTTAGGTTCATCAGTTAGCGTCAGTTATTTTTCAAAGTGTTTTGGTTCATCAGTTATTTTTTATAACGTTCATAAGTTATTGTTCGTCTTTAACGTGCAATATCTCACTTATATTATATCGGATTTGAGTGATTCAAATTTAGGGTAAAGAATGGCCAAAAAGCTACAACTTTCGTGTTTTAAGTTTTGCAAAATTATGCCTTTAAACTAAGCAAAATTAGAGCTGAAAATGCCGAAAATTTCAAGAAAATCAACACCTACTTAAAAAGTTGAAAAAAAAGTTGCGATTCATATATCATAATGCATACCAAATTAAAGAGAATTAAATTTTTAAAAATTATGGTGAAATCGGTTTTTCATAAAAGTTTATCGTTTGAAAGTTATTTACGTTTAAAGTTTTGGGGTGAAATAAAAAAAAGGGGTTAAAAGGACCAAAATGCCCCCTAACCAAATTTAATAAGAAAAAAAAGAAGGGAGTGGTTGGTGGACACTTGTCACATTGTGAGTGTCTTTCTAGCCTTTTTAATTTTCTTCAATTTCTAAAGGATCGCATCTCATAGTGCGTATCTTACTGTGATTTATATTGCTGTAGTTCTGGGATATCTGGATCTATGTAGTAGTGAGTGGCAGATGTTGCTGAAAGTTATAATTTGTTTCGAAAGCGTGTTACTCTGTAAGAGCTAACAGCTATTATCACTGGCTTTTCCATGGCATCAATGGCGTCTTTGTTAAATGTTTCAGCAACATTGCCCCACAGTGTTAAGTCTGCAGAGTCGCGACTATTTTAAAGAAAAAATTAATAAGATTATCATGATGCTTGGATTTTTATTTTATAAAAAGTATAAAATCCAAGTTTAGGGTACTTACTTTAAATTCTGGATCTCAATTCTACGATGCAAGACCTAGTTTCTATTTGGGTTGCCAATTTTTTCTGTGTTAGTAGATCCCATGTAGCATCCTATATAGTCTGCTAAATTTAAAAAAATATTGTCACAAATGAGCGGCATATATAAGTGTATATTTGAATACTATCACAATTACCTATGAGAATTGGATGGGATTTTCTTGTTTTATCATTTGGATCAACCACCCTGCCTGGTAGCTGGTTATAAGAGATGAAGTCGAAAAAATGCTTTGGAAATCCAGTGTCCTTAATATCATCGAACTTTGTCAATCTGGTGAATTATAATGTTGTTTTGTTCTGCAGTGTTTGTTGCCAACTATTTGTTGGAATGCATGAGAAGTCAGATATGCGATATGTTCTTCCGGGCACAACAATTGAGGTAAAGTGGCTCATTTCGCTGGCATTCATATTTGCTTGTATTGCATCCCCTTGTTTGTATAAAAGTGTTATTGAACAGTTATTTATGTATATAAAATACCTTTTTATCTATAAAATACCTTTTTATCTAATAAGATTGCCTGAAAACCTTTGTCTGCTGTGTTTGGAGGATCCCGATGTATCCATGTCCGGTATACTTTTGCTTCTAAGATTTTATCTCTGTCTCCGGGTTTTAGATCACTGATATTACTCAGTGTCATCCTGCACATAAAGGAAATATAGGTTAACACATACTTATAGGTTAACAAAAGTATAAATGCAAATATCATGCATGCAGCAAAAGATCATGGACCTTTATTTTACAAATATTTTTAAAAAAAATTTTGTATACTATATTTTTTGTTGTGTTTGGGGGGGTGTTCAGAGTCTGTTTTCATAAGAATTTTTAACCCATTTGGTGATGTTGCTCGAGAGAGTGCAACATATAGTTGCCCGTGACCAAATATTGGCTCCGGAAGATAGATGCCAATTTTGTTAAGAGACTGTCCCTGGCTTTTATTTATTGTCATTGCATAACAAACTTTCACTGGGAATTGTTTTCTTTTGAAAATAAATGGATAGTTGGGATCTCTGTGCGGCAAAGGAATTCTTGGAATGTAGACTTTCTCTCCGATCCTTGTGCCTGTAATAATTTCTGCCTCAATCAGTCTTGACATAAGATTTTTCACTATCATTCTTGTTCCATTGCAGAGACCACCTCCTAAGTTAACGTTTCGCAGCAACATTATAGGAGCTCCAATTTTTAATTGCAGTTTATTTGGTGGTAGACCTGGGAATCGAAGAGAATTCAAGTACTCTGGTGGGTATAGCATCTCAGTTGCAGCTCCTTCTTTTCCTATTGGAATTGCCTCGTCAGAACTTATGTACGTTCTAGCTTCTCCTTTGACCAACGATAAAACTTTTTCATTTATAATATCTGCAGTTTCATTTTTTGGGCACACTATTGCTTTTTGTTGCAACACATATGCAGTAGGTTTTTCTAGTGTATCTTTATCATAAATGAAATTGATGAGTTCTTCTATGCCGTTTTCATCTTCGACTATCTGATATGCATCAGGAATTGTAACCCATGAAGAGTCTTGTGGATCTTCTTCATCTGGTTCTCCGATTTTACCATCGCCTATATTTAGTAACCATGAAGAAAACTCTTGGATTTTCTTTCTTTCATCTTCATTCAGCTGATTTTGTTGCAATCTCATGTTTTCTTTAAGCTTAAAAACTTTGAAATGTGCCCATAGGTATGATTTAGCTATCGAAGAACCAATTATGTTAGCTTTCGAGCCTTGTTTTAATAGGAAGTGTTTGTCTAAAATCACCTCCTAGCATGATTGTTTTTCCCCCAAATAATTATTCTGAATTATCCAGGATATCTTTAAGTGATCTGTCAAGTGCCTCAAAACACCGCCGATCATTCATTGGGGCTTCGTCCCAAACTATCAATTTAGTTTCTTTTAATAACTTTGCCATCAATGTATTTTTTTTTGATGTTGCACATTGATTCTTCTGTTAACTCTAACGACAACTTAAATCTTGAATGCGCGGTTCTTCCAGATGGTAACAGCAATGATGCAATTCCTGAAGATGCAACGGCAAGCACAATTTTGCCTTCTGAACGCAGCTTGTTAATTATTGTTTTCCATAGGAAAGTTTTCCCTGTTCCACCATGCCCATATATGAATACAAATTCTTGTTTATTCTGAGTCGTTGCACTGATTATGAGATCATAAATTGCCTTCTGATCGTCATTTAATTTCTCGAGAGAAATGGCTGCTTCTTCTTTAAGTTCTGCTCGATTGTATTTTTTTCTTCCATCAATAACCTGTTTTCAAGATCAATTAGCAAATGTCGTGGGGGCAATAATAAACCAAATTCTTGAACTGACCTCGAAGAATTGTTCAAAATCATTTCTATCTCATACATGATATATCCTTTCATTTCTTCATCATTGACATGCAGATTTTTTACATGAGACATGTATGAAGCTTTTGTTGGTATATCATCTGCCATGATTCGCCAGTGTTTTTCCCATAGCCGAATAGGGTCTGCAACATCACAGTACAATAAAATATGTGCAAATAGGGTGCGAAGTTCTGAAGCTGATGCTGACAATGCTGCTTCTTCGAGTGCTGTATCCCATTCCTTGTCATCATCAAGCAAGCCGAAAGCCTGACATGCTGCGTGATATGTAGGGAAGACTTTGCTATTCACAGTTTGAACATCTAGAAATGATGTGCAACCTTTTTGATGTGCAAGTAACATTCGGAAATAAAAGAGCTCTCCTGCACCTGGATGGACGTAAGCAAGGCGGCCAATTGCATATTTGTTTTTCTGCTGCCTACGTTTCCATTTCTTTAAATTTTCATACCAAACATATTCAGTAGGAAATTCCAGGTACGTCAGATGCCTGCCATCTTCATACAACTGGTTGTATGTGAACCACTCTGTTAACGTTGTGAGTTTTCTTCCGCCATCTTCTAATACAGATCTCAAAGGCTCTTTATCACGAAACATAATTGTCTGCATGTCTTTGAGATGAACTGCGAGAATCTGAACCAGTGGGTCCCTATAGTGAATTGGAAATTTTAAGATTCGCCAAAATGCTTCATGCGGACAGATAAACCGTCCGTCGATAAAGTTCTTGATTTCATCAATCTCTATTTTAGGTGCAGATGATGATGGTCCTGGATCAGCAATGGGCCGTATGATGCGAGCTACGATTCGATCCGTTCCTTTTGAAATATATTTGAAAAGATATTTTATCAACATGCTCCAGCCACAATATTCTACATTTATGTGTGCGTGAAACATGAGACATAGCAAGCAATTATAGGGAACGGCATATGTGTTATCCAATCTGAACTGACCCCTCATTACGTACGCCTGTGTATTTATTCTTCTGTAATGTACATGGCCATCTTTATCAAAAAATGTATTGTTAATATATTTTTTTGGAAATTTTTTGGTGCAGTGTCCTTCTTGCATACATGCAGCTGAAGGGTTAGCATTGCCACATGCATTGTGCATCATGAATTCTGCAATAACTCTATAAGCTTGAGGATCAGAGTCTTTATCAGGTATTTCGGCTGAAATAAATCTATCAATTTCTTCTGAATTCCGTATTTTGTCTTCCGAATGAACCCATAAAAGTGTGTGACAATGTGGAAGGCCACGTTTCTGGAATTCTATAGTATATAGAACTGCAAATAAAGAAAAAAATTATTATTATTTTTTTAATTTTTAAAAACATATGTCCATGTATAAGTAAACAGAAATCTATATTAAAAAAACAAAAAAAAAAAAAAAAAAAAAAACCTATATTCAAAGTAATATTGTACCTGCAGCAGCGCAGCGGCCAAATATGTTGCCTTCCTTTAATACTCGTATAAAATCTTCAATTTTTTGTTCAAACACACGATCTACTACATCAGCTCTGTCTGAAGGAGTCAGTTCTGGATATTCTGCCATGCGCCTTCTAATTTCCGGCCAATTTACATTACATGTAAATGTAATAAAAAATTGAGGGTTTCCATGAACACGACATATGGCGAG
This sequence comes from Artemisia tridentata subsp. tridentata, assembly GCA_021014915.2. Classification (NCBI taxonomy): domain Eukaryota; kingdom Viridiplantae; phylum Streptophyta; class Magnoliopsida; order Asterales; family Asteraceae; genus Artemisia; species Artemisia tridentata. The sequence continues at coordinate 134,013,359 of CP139504.1, forward strand.
AGCATCAAGATAATGACTATACATATATATCTTGGTCCACCTGTAAAACTGGCAGGTAGAATAATTTTTTTCCCTATTTGATCTCCAACATGATCTCCTCTAGACATCGCATCACATAATCCTGCTAGACATTCACTTCTGAAATTACTTTGCTTTGCACGTACGAAATCAAGCCTGTCTTGCTCGATAGCACTGTATACTGACACGACATATTGCTGGAATAATCTTCCGCTTCTGAATATGTGTCCATATTCGCCTGACCGTTCATGCAGCTGGTATATGTAATATTCATTCATAGAAATTTTTTTCCTTTTCCTGCGTGCATTAACACCGTTCAGCTGCATTTGTATGTTGTAACCTGGTTGCCCGTATATGAATAGAAGAGGAAACTGAAGAGACATGTATGAACTATGAAGCTTGCTGATTCTTTTAGGCTCCTTGTTTTTGTACTCTATGATTACATCATACTCTGTTTGACTATTTGCACCATCTTCAAATATTATTGCTCCAAGTGTCCCGGAAACCGGAAGTTGGTATTCTCGAGCGCCGATAACGTTTGATGCGTGCGATGTGTCGTTGCGGTTTAGCAGTTTTAATGCCTACTCAAGTTTTAAATTTATATTTAGCCGACTTATCAATAACACACACACTTAACGAGCAGTGTACCCGGTCAGTATGAATATAATGGTAAGTAGAGTGTCGATCACTAAGAGTGGAACGTATTATCTAGTTATTCTAATTAGTATTTTAATATATTAAGTTAGCTATACAACCTACTCTAACGCAAGGGGGTTCAGCCTGAGAGACTGGCACGATTTGGTTGCAATTAAATAATAAACTAAACCAATAGGCACGAATCAGCAAGTAGCACACACGTACACAGATAAATACTCGAGACAATAAGAAGATCTGTCCTTATGATTAAGTAGTTTGTCACTTGTTTTATTGATAGCTTTATATGAAGTGTATGTAGTTAACCCTTTCTCGTTGGTCCTATTCTTATCGGCGAGTAAACCCTTAATGATTACTTATGTCTAAAAGTTATTCCTAAGTGATCAATTTAGTAACAACCGTGGGAGCCACATTATTTTCCGCAGTCAAATGCGCAGGCCACTAATAAACACAGAGGTTATCAATGCACTAATAAGTAGTAACCAAAGACATCAACATATAAACTTTAATTGATGGGAAAGCAGTTTTAAGGGAGTGCAATCTTTCCGTTGTCACATTACACAAGCCATCAATCCTGATGAATTAAAGTTTACTAACACAATAAAACAAAACTACTTAATGAATTAAACACATGCAGCACCTTCTTACAGCTCTTGTATCTTTGTTCGGGTGTGTCTTGTGCTGCTGCCTTGACTGAATTCGTCCTTGGTTTCTGGTCTTCGGTCTTCGGTTAAAACTTCGGAACTCTTAATTCGTCTGGTCTTTGGGTATTTATAGTTTCTGTCTGAGGGTGAGATGCGGCGCATCTAGTAAGTAGATGCGGCGCATTTACTTAACTTCGCGTGGGGTCCAAGATTATAATATTCAGGAATATTCGTACACCGCCAGAAGATGCGGCGTATCTTTATCTTTGGATGCGGCGCATGTCCTCTTGTATCTTGGATCGTATCTGGTGAGATCTTGATAGCGATGCGGCGCATGTCATGAGTGAGATGCGGCGCATCTGGAGCAGATTTAGTCTTGATCTTGTACATTTCAGTAGACTCTTAACTTCTTGCATGTTTTGCTCCATAATTAGTCCAAAATCGCCAAGTTTCACCAAATGCTTGTTTTCAACTGAGAATTACAAAAGTAAACGATTAAGTATCAATCCTCATACATAATATAGTAAAACAAGTCAAATTATTAGGATAAATGATAGTAATAAAATGTACTTATTTGAGTTCATCAACGTTATATAGCTGAATCTTAAATTCTGGAACATTGCTTCCGTTGCATTTGTCGCGAGCTGTCCTGAAAATCTTAACCAATTCATTATGTTCGTCTAATATTTGTATGAGCTTTTCAACTATTTCAGCATCCAAATTTGATTGACCATCATGAGTAAAAGGTTTCATTCTATTCGTCACTTCATTTTGTGTATCATAAATATAAAGCTGCAAAAATCTTGGGTCATCATTATCTTTTGGGCATAGTGTACCTATCCAATGATACACTTGCCCTGAGATCTTGAACACATATGGGCCTTTTCCATCATTTATTGATTCATCAATCTTTGCTCCAAAGGATGTCATACTAAACATCTGATTATATGCGCGTATATTATCAAGGAAATGTTTATCTTTGAATAATTTCTTCAAACTTTCAGGAGGATCCAGATTTTTCTGAAAATATATTTGGCCTCCTCCACAACAACGATGATATATTGTCTTTTGCCCTATGTCTTTGATTTTTAATCTTTCTCCATACCAAAAGTATGCATCACAATATTCACATCTTTGGTTGCAATCACCCAAGTCAATGTATAAATCAGATACATCTGCATCATACATAATATAAAAAAATTAAATTTACTCATTAATATCATAAAATATACATGTAAATGGTTTATCATTCCATTTACTTACCTTTTGCATAAGATTTACTGGCACACTCAATTTTGCCTTCTAAAATAGGCTCAGTATTCAGTGAAAATGGTATGGCAGATTTTCTTCTAAAACCTTCACTTGTTGTTCCATGATTAGACGCACTCTTTGCTAAGAAAGACAATTCACTTAGTGGTTGTTTTTTCTTTTTTATAATTTCCCTGAATTCATATACAACCATAATTTTCTGTTACAAAAAAATATGTGCAATATTATTTTGTTGCAAAAAAATTTGTGTACCTGATGAATTACCTGAATTTATTGCTAGCTGATTATACTCTTTGTTTCCTGCAGAATGATTTTCAGATTGTGGTAATGTGCTAAGATTTTCTGAATTTTTTAAGGTAAGTATATTTTCTTTTTTCTTCTTTTCAATATGTACTTTTTCTTTGCCTGCATTTATTGTATTTTACACCTTTTTAGTATAAAAAATAAATAATAACATATTAATGAGTAAAACAAATATACATAAATAACTTACCTTTACTTGTCGTTGCATATGGTGCATCATTTTTTTTAAGCACAACAGAAGTTTGAAGTCGTTCTTTGACATAGTCAATGGTTATATACTTAATTGGGTTAACATTAGTTGTTTCATTAGCACTCATGGTATCAAAGTATTGCTGAAATACTGCATCATTTGCTGAAAATGTGCCTGCAATAATCAATGCAGCTGGATTAATAAAAACTATTATAAATAATATATTGTAAATAAAATAATTGAATAAGATTACCTTTATTTCTTCTTTGTTTTCTGTGATTTTTTCCCCATATGTTTTCTTTCTCTTTCAGATGTAATAGAAGATATGCTTCTATTATCTGTACTTTGTAACCGTTCTTTGACATAATCTAAGCTTATATACTTAAGCGCATTAACATTAAGTTGGCAATGATTAATTATGTTATCCGAGTACTGCAAACATCTTGTGTTGTTCGGTGAATATGTATCTGAAATAGTTCAATTTCATAGATTATGCTTCTAAATAAGGCTTTGAATCAATGAAAAGAATTCTAATAAAGGAAGTTATTAATTAAAGTTACCTGTATTTGTAGCAGATATTTGTTGTTGTAGGGCAGTAGCTGATGATGAATCATTTACTACAGAAACTTGTGATGCAACAAAAGGTATGTGTTGTGCAGTTTCAACTTTATAACCAATTGGCTGATGTTTAAGAGACTGTAACCCTTTTACTATTGCAGATGTTGAAAGCATTATATATGTTTTTACAAATATTGAGGGGAAAAGTAGATTAACAGAATGGCAACTATATACACCACTTTACAGAGCATACATTTAATTATACATAAGTACCACATTAGTAAACCAAAATTGAAACTACAATTACTAAAATAAAAAAAAACCATGGATTGTAGTAAGTATAATAAGTTTTAGAGAAAACATTATATACCTTTTAAGCAATACTCAGTACAGCTTTTAATTTCTTTCTTGATTATAGTGATGCAGGTTGGGATCTCTTTCTTGGTTGTCTAGATTTGAAGAAGTTGATATGCACAAAATGATGGCAGAAGATGATGAATGCAGCCTGCGATCTCTTTCTTGTTTGTCCAGGATTTTAAGGAATTGATATGCAGATAATGATGCCAGAAGATGGTGAAGCTTCTAGTTCAATCTTCCACAAAGTTTATAGTAGTGTTCTCAATTAATAAGTGTACAGTAATGTATAATTATACTAAGTATTTGTACACAAAAGGGCTCATTCACTGTACTACAGTGCAATGAGAAATGATAATTAACGATGCATTAATTGCATGGTGAATCAAATCAAGCCATTTGTCCAACTATTTCTAAGCAGCCAATAACATCACACCACATATGCAAGAAACAATCAATGCTCACAGTAAAAACACCGCTTAGCCCCCATCAACCTCCCTGCCTTTTAGTATATTATATAATTCATGCATATATAGAGATGGCATAACAGGTTCGACACGACATGACACGAACACGATAAGACACGAACCTGTTAAGGCCAAACACGAACACGATACGATAACTAATCGTGTCAATTTTTCCAAACAAAACACGAAAAGAAATTTAGCAGGTTACACGATAAGAAACCTGGTAAGAGATCTGTTAACAAAAATCATAAATTTAAATCAGCGAACCTGTTAAGGAACCTACTAAGAAACCTGCTAAGGAACATGTTAAAGACAAGGAACCTGTTAAGACACGATAAGAAACCTGGTAAGAGACCTGTTAACAGGTCTTATCGTATCTTAACAGGTTTCTTAGCAGGTTTCATTTAGTACATATGTATATTCGTGTCTTAACAGCTCCGGACCTGTTTCGTGTCTTAACAGGTCCGGGCTTGTTAAGACACGAAACCTGTTAAGGCCAAACATGAAACCTATTAAAATCAGGTCGTATCGTGTCGTGTTAACAGGTCCGTGTAAAAAATTGCTAGCTGTATACATATATTCTATACATATATGTATTTTAAATTAAAGATAAACAATGAATGGGTTGTCAAAAGAAACAAAATAGTTAGCCCACCTTTAATGAATAAATGTGTCGTCAGATGGCAATATCTATAATGGATCTTGTACAGCTATTATGCTTTTGCCGACTTTTTGGCCCCAACTAACAGTACCAACTACCAAGGCTCCCCTCATTTTAACCTAATCCACACACTTGTATTGTATTCTTCATCAACACATCGCCAGTTTCTTTAATCTCAATTCAACCATCCCATCATCAAATCAAAACCCTTAGCAAACACCCTTTTTCTTGCTATCACATACAAAGCCTTGCAGACAACAGACTCAATGATGAGTCTGTTGTCTGCAAGGCTTTCAGTTTCAATCACCCTTTTTAGATCTTTCTCAAAACTGGATCAATTCCATTAGATATTAAAGACCTCAAGATGTTGAATTTATCTTATAATAATTTATCAGGTACCATTAGCCTTACAGTGTTATACCTTAGTGGCAAGGCATAATACCATCTTCATTAAGTTCCTTAGGAGGATTGCAGGTATTCTGACATTTTTCAAAATAATTTTTCTTAGACAAATGCGTTTTCCTTAGAATTTTAGAACCTATCTTTTAATGACTTTGAGGGTGAAGTGCCGGCTGTAGTAGTGTTTGCTAATGCTAGTGCATTTTCAGTTTTGGGGAGCAATAGGCTCTGTTGTGGTTTAGTTACACTTGAGTTACCTAAATGCAAGGAAAAGGGTAGTAAGGGAAGGAAAAAAAAAAAAAAAAAAAGGCTTCCTTTCTTCGTATTAGGAGGTGTTTGTTTTAGCTTATTTGTGGGCTTATGAGCTTATTTGACTTCGAATTATATCTCATAAGCTCAAGTTATAACTTATTTTGAAACTTATAGGCTTAGATAAGCTTATTATATCATAATAAACTTATATAAGCTTGTACGTCTCAAAATAAGCCGGAAATTTTGGGCTTATGAAATATAAGCCGAAGTCAAATAAGCTCATAAGCCCACAAATTAGCTTAAATAAACACCTCCCTTAGTCATTTTGATTGCACTGACGTTGCTTGTCATATTATGTTGTGTGTAAGAAGAATAGAAAATTTGATGGACTGAAAGGTTCTTAAAAGTTTCATACAATCAATTTCTCAAGGCTACGGATGGCTTCTCTATACCAAATTTGATTGGCGAGGGCGGGTTCATCTTTGTTTATTAAGGAATCTGATGATAAATTTGTTGCGGTCAAAGTTCTACATCTTCAAAATCAAAGAGCTCACAAAAGTTTTCTAGCATAATGTGAAGCATGGCGGAATATTTGACACCATAATCTGTTGAAGATTATAACTTCATGTTCAATTGTTGATTTTCAAGGCAATGATTTTAAAGCTTTGGTTTACGAATTTATGCCCATTGGAAGTGTACACGATTGGCTTAATTCAAGTGCAAATACATCCGAACTCAACCTTCTTTGAAGAATAAATACTCTCAGAGATGTTGCAACCGTGCTTGATTATCTTCACATGACTTAATGGTAGTATTCCATGATGCTTATATTACAAATTTTTGAGTTTGTAAATTAATCAACTGTTTTTAATTGGCAGAGTATTGGCTCGGGAGCGAGATTGGGGATGTCTACAGTTTTGGAACGGTATTACCAGAGGTGATGATTGGGAAAAAGCTAACAGACGACATGTTCAATGAAGGTCTTAGCCTTCATAAATTTGCTCACATGGCATTACCGGATCATGCAGTGATGTTATTGATGGTGATGCAATTGGGTTGCAAAGTATGGATGCTAATGCAAAGTAAATGGAAGAATGTTTGGTTGCAACTATCAATGAGTTGCAGCGTATTCTAGATGTGATTCAAAATATGTAAGGTACTATGTTCTCTCTTTTTGTAGAATGTGATTTTGCATAAGTTTGTCTATAAATCATCACAGGAAACTGCAACAATGAGCAGTGCATGTCGTAGTTAAATAAACAATAGTCTGTTAAAAATATTTGCAAGTGTGGTCTAAGTTTATTGTTGCATAAGTAATGTTAGAGACGTAAGAGTGGATTTACTTGCCACAATATTAATTTCATAAAATTGACTTTTCTTGAATCTTTAAATGAGAAAGCTTAGCGCTTTCCCGTCTTCTGGTTCGAAGTATTTCGGGTTTCGAGCACTGTATGATTCAATTGCACAAAAAGTAAGTTTTCATGTTTGAACCCAAAATTGAAAAATGAGGTATTCAATTAGGCTTTTTGTGTGGGGATTATTTGTTTGAGACAAGAAACCAAAGAATATAATGACTCTTGTCGTAAATTTGGGACCTGTTGTCCATATTTTATTTGAATCTGGGGGCAAAGTTAGGAGTGTTTCTGTTTCACCTTCTTCTCCACATACCGTCGCTCCATGTACTTGACATATGAGTATTGTTCTTGCATTTTTGTTTGGTCTTTAATTTTGAGTTTATTTGATATCCTTAATTTAAGGTTTCTTTTTTAATAAATCAAATTGTGTTCTTTTAAAAATGGGTTCTTCTGTTTTGAGTTTTTATGTTTTGATTGATCTAGTTTTGAGCGCAAGTATGATTTTGAGTTTGTGTTTAGGTGTTAAAACCCGATATTACACTTTGACTTTATATTTGACTAGAGGGCAATTTTGTCATTTCTTCTATTTAAGATGCTTGTTCAGTAATGAAAGGAAACAATGTCTCACTTATTTGAGTAATGTTTTCAGTGATGAAGTTGAAGAATTTGATTGGGTATTTTTCCACCGAGTCTATTGTCCGCAAGGCTTAAACCATTAAGTTTTGTGAAGATAATCAAGCGCGGTTGCAACATCTCTGAGAATATTTATTATTTGAAGAAGGTTGAGTTTTGATCTATTTGCACTTGAATGAAGCCAATCGTGCACACTTCCATTAGGCTTAAACTCGTAAACAAACCCTTTAAAATCATTGCCTTGGAAATCAACACTTGAACATGAAGCTATAATCTTCAACAAACTACGGTGTCGAATATTTCGCCATGCTTCACATTCTGCTAGAAAACTTTTGTGAGCTCCGCGATTTTGAGGATGTAGAACTTTGATTGCAACAAATTTATCATCATCAGAACCAAGGATTCCTTTATAAACAGAGCTGAACCCACCCTCGCCAAACAGATTTGCTATAGAGAAGCCATCAATAGCCTTGAGAAGTTGATTGTATGAAACTAATACGAAACCTACTCCAAACCACGACCAGGATCTGAAATCGAATATGGTTGTACCCGGGTTAAATGAGTTTTTGTTCAGTTTGTGTTGATGGATATTGTAAGGTTGTGTGTATGATTTTATATTTTACCAGGGATTTCCCTTTACCCAAAAAAGAAGATGTAAAAGAATGAAGAAGATGACTGAATGTTTTTTGGTTGGGTCTTAATTTATGATATTTTAACTTTGTACTACTTTTTAACTTGAAATAAACTCAACATAACTATATGTTTTAGTAATACATCATTAAGGTTTGTATCGCATATCATCTCAGCATATCATCTCAAATCAGAGAAATAAACTGCTTGAGTTTTGACAGAAACACTTTGCTTTCTTCGTTGATATGAAACCATAACAACAGCAGATGTTGCTACGAAAAATACAGCTACACACCGCATATGAAGCTTGGTAGTTTGGATTCTTCATGTACCTGCACATTGAAAAAACTGTCCATATCAATAGTAATAAAAAATTTCTGTATTAGTGTATTTATGATATTTAACGAATATCTTATGAAGATTATATTTCTTAGAAAAGTATGTTAAACAAACGGAGAAATCTTATCTGAACCAAATCATTTATGCCCGCGGAAGATTCTGCAACAAACATATGAAAGAGGGCCATAACTCCCATACGGCTCTTTTCACTACTGTAATTAGACTCAAAAGTTAGTATTTTCACTTTTAGCTATCTTCACGGAACATGGTTTAGGATAACATGTGTGGACATTCCTACAACATAACCAGACTCATCCCCTACACTGTTTCCTTTCCCATACATAGGTTTAGACAAGCAAATAACCCGTCCATCCTAAATAAAGTTAAGATGTTTATATATTTTGTATGCATTGCTGGATACTTAAAAGTTAAGACCAAGAATCCGATGGTTAAAAGTGTAAGTATTACCTCTTCATACAGAGCAGAACCTATACCACCACTGTGCAGATGTGCAACACCATAAACGACATCACTAGCAACTAGGATACACACTTGACCTTTTAGTGCTGATATAATCATTATCATCAGATTGTTCAATATTATACTCGATGTGTAGAACAAAAAAGTTTAACTATTACCAAGATTGTAAGAAGCTTATCTTTATACGAAAAACGCTTTAACTTACCAAGCAATCATGGGCTCGTGTATTCTGCCAAGTATCAGTGGCATCAAATATACAGACTATAACGGGTACTATAGAGTCATTCCAATCAACCCATTTAACCGTGTACTTCAAGTAAATGTTTCTTGCAACATTTTTATGTCTGTTATTCACTTTGCATTGTGTTCCATCATAGCAACAGTGTAAACTCCCGCGTAACTTGGTTCCAAAGGCCGACCATATTCATCTTCCGTTACGTTATATAAGTTACATCTAATGTTTAAACCATTAAAATAAAAACCATATACAAATTCTGTAACAAAATATATGTCGAATTACATGATACCTGCATGAGTACATCCCATTGTATCTACAGCATCATGAGTGTCAATCGCGTGAATATTAAACTTCCATTTCTCTAAATATCCTGCAGGAACTTTTAGTGGATTACCAACCTCGATTCCATAAGGATCAGGATCATGTGCTGCTGTTTTTCGTGTTTCAGCTCCCATACCGCAAAACTGTGGAAAGATTGTGCATACTCCAGCATTGCCAGCGATAATAAAATCTGATTGGTGGGACCCAAGATCAACATTACCATTGTACTTTGGATCTTTAGCACCAATCCTTTGGTAGTTATTTACAATAAACCAGTGGTGGAGCTATGTTTCTTTAAGAGAAACTGGTTTCCCCTCTTCATCAACAAGTTCAGCATTGAAACTCTTTATAGCAATATGACCTTTCGGGAACTCAATATCATAGTGATTTTTGCTTGAAACGGAACCTGGATGTAATTTTTAGGTGATAAATACTCCTTTGTTTTTAACCCCTTTTCAAGTGTGACACTAGCAACAGAATGCTGAGCACACATTACTAAAAACACACTAATTAATAAGAACACCAGCCCAAGAGTACCAGGTGACATTTTTGACCTGTGGTGACCTGGTGCTAATTGATCTGAAACACTTTTCAACCTGTATAAGTTTTGTATTACATATAAAGTTTCATACATAGATTAAAATGCTGGCTACTAAATCATGTGCAAATGTATCATGAAAACCAACCTACTTTTTCGTTCATTCTGTTTTCGTTATGTACCCTTTTTATATCAATCTACCACATGCATGATGTAATCTAAGATGTATTATAACAACAACTATTCTTGATTACAAATTTGAATTTAAAAGATTAAGAATGTGCAACACCTCAAGTAATGGGACAGTTAATGGTGACCTTTTTTTCACCCAAAATGCCACTGACCTTTTTTTGTATGTAAAAAGAGAAAATTGAGGCAGTGGTCTTCATTTAGCTTATAATTTGTCACTTATCTTCATGGTATGCCAAATATCACTTCTAGTTATGATTAGGTGTAGTCATTTTGGTCAGTGAATGACTCATGTCATCCTTTCAGCAATAAAAATCTGAAGAGTGTTAATGCAATGACATATAATACATAAAATTTGATTCCTTGTACAATGACATAATATTTATAAATTATTCAAAAAGGTGTTTGATAACCATCATTAGTTATTGTCTTGTTGGAATAAGGGTGATACTGGCTATGAAAACTAAAGATCGTTTATGGCTGAATGAGAATCGTGTGTGGTTTGGACAGCGAGATAGTAATGACTTAAGGTTTGTGGAAGTTTTTTAATACAATACGTGTGATCAAGTAGTGAAACACGGGACAACAACATGCAGATTAAAGTCGTAGTGGATAACTGACTGATGATTAGTGATCATAGAGCTCATGTTGATGTAGACACCAATACCGTGTTTGGGTCAACCAAATCTTTATATAACTGTTTAATCACCTATTGTTTCCTTAAACAATGATGTGATGATTTTGTTTCTGCGAATGTCTATAAATATGTCCTACGCTATTAAACTCAATGTAATATTATTTTCTAGCAGCATATGCGTATACTTTTCAGATATACACCTTCGCAAAACATAATACTATAATAGTGTTACTTTTATCAACCAACAAAGTTTGTGTCAAGTGGCATTCCCATTATCTCGAATAAAAGAAACAAGCCTAGTCAAGTTGATATTCTACGGTACCCGTTCTCCCTTTGCTTTCTTCTTTGATAAGCAAATACATCAGCTGCAAATATTGCTAGTCCAAACACAACCACACCCCATACGATGATTGGTAGTTTCGATTCTTCATGAATCTATAAATCATATCAAAGAAGTTGCAAATATTATTCTGACTACAAAACAATTAAAAGTTTAAGAATGCTGGTGTTATATTTGCAATGAAATCGCCTTATGAATTTGAGAAGGTGTAAGTTTGACCTCAAAAGTCAAACTATATATTTTTTTGTTCTAAAACAAAGTGAGAGTATAAGTTATTTAGAAACTGTGTATAAATTAAGGGCCCGTTTGGTTGGGGGGTTGACCCTCGGGGTTGGGACTCAGAGTAAAATACACTTGTTTGGTAGCATGCCAATATTTTAATGAATGTCCATCAACCCAAATAATGACTCTAGAATTCCCATGTTCTTTCCAAAATGTGAGACCTCTTTATTTGTCATTCACTCATTTTCTTTTCTATTATATAAAAGTTATTTATTTCTTTTTAATAATGTTTTTTATATCAATTTTATTATATTAATTTATATATAAATACTATTTTCTCTCTCTACATTAAATTCAAATTCAAATCCTAATTTTTAACTTTAACTTTAAATCTAAATCCTAATCCTAATCGTAATCCTAAACCCACCTACAAACCAAACGGGCCCTAAAGATGTATTTACTCCATGTGTTATAATTGTAACCTTAAGATTTTCAAGTTTAAGCACAAAAAAAAAAAAAAAAAAAAAAAAAAAAAAAAAAAAAAAAAAAAAATCAGTTTTCCAAATATTAGTGTTACCAATGTAGAAATCAATAGAATACTGAAAAACTGTATTATCAGATTCACTAAATAACTGAGATTACAAATGATTAAATAGAAAATACTAAACGAAACCCTAACTATTAAACGGGCCTAAACAAGTGGGCCGGGCCAATATGGCTTATTAACTAACATCCCTCTCAAACTCACAATAGCGAGTTTGACACGAAAACTCCCGACGACCAGGTGCAGACAGACAAATCCAGATTCAGCAGCAGAGATATCCGAACAGAGGTAAACGAAGAGCAGATTCAGGCGGTAGACAGATTCAGACAGCAGCAGATTCAGATTCAGATTCATATTCAGACAGATTCATATTCAGACAGATTCATATTCATATTCAAATTCAGATTCAGACAAAACCAAACGGAACCAGAAGCAGAAACACGTGTGAAATCAAACAGATGTGGAATCAAACAAAACCAATTTCCAATTCGATACCAATTTAAAATCGAATATCAATACAAATAGCATTATCAATACCAACCCATTAACTCCATTCAACCAATAAAAAAACATATCAATAACAGTACCAATATTTTTTATTATCAAATATCAGATCGAAACTACCTCTCCAAATTCAACCAATGCCAATGATACTAATTCAATAACTTACATAATCTTGTCACGTGATATACCTCTCCAAATTCAACCAATGACTGCGATATGAATTAAATATCTTTTGACCATATCATCTCCAATGAAACATTAACAACCAAATTTTATTCCATTCCTAGCCGTCGAACGAACTCATTTCATGTTTTTATTATAGCGTGCAGATCCAACATCCAAGCACAAACATACTAAACCTTTTTTTTTTCTTCATCTTCTTCATCTTCGACCTAGCTTTTGATACCCGTATAAAAATCAAAGGAATACTGAAAAATTGTATTATCAGATTCACTAAATAACTGAGATTACAAATGATTAAATCTAAAAATACTAAACGAAACGCTAACTATTAAACGGGCCTAAACAAGTGGGCCGGGCCTATATGGCTTATTAACTAACAACCAACAAATGGGAATTTTGACATTTAAGATTTCTTTATTTTTCATTAAGGAAGAGTGTTTTACATTCGAAAAACATTAAATTTCAATAACAAATATATGGTAGGGATCTTACTTGAACCCGAGCATTCAATGTCGAAGAAGACTCTGCAACAAGAAGATAGAAGAGTCCCATAACTCCCGTATGGCTTTTTTCACTGCTGTAATTTGACTCCAAAGTTAAAATTTCATCTTTAGCTATCTTCACAGAACCTGGTTTCGGATAACATGTAGACATTCCTACAATAAAACCAGCTTCAGCTCCTACACTGTTCCCTTGCCCATATATAGGTTTAGATGTGCAAATAACCCGTCCGTCCTGGAATATAGATCAAGACGTTTTTGCTTTCAGAAATGCATTAAAGATACATTAGACACAAATCCAGCATAACCGAAATCTGAAAATCCAATATTCACCTCTCCATATATAGCAGAACCTATTCCGCCACCGTGTTGATGTGCAACACCATAAACGACATCACCACCAGCTGGAAAACTCATACTTGACTTTTTTGTGCTGGTGTAATTGTTATTATCAGCAATTCCAGTGGTAGATTGTTCAACATTAAACTCGATCTGTTGGATAAAAGTTATGTCATTTACCAAATTAATAAAGCACTTCCAAATTTAGTTATAACGTGTTGACTTTTAATAAGTCAACTTACTAAGCACTCGTGGGTCTTTGTCTTCTCCCAAGTATCAGTGACATCAAGTATAAAGACTTTAACAGGTACTAGGGAGTCACTCCAATCAACCCACTTCACGGTGTACTTCAAGTAAACATTTCTTTCAACACCTTCAAGCCCGTTCTTCACTTTGCATTGTGAACCATCATAGCAACAGTCTAACCCTCCGATATAATTTGGTTTTAAGGGCCGACCATATGTTGAAATATGTGAATCATACAAATACTATAAACACATAAACATCAAGATCACGCAGCGGAATGGATCTACATAAACATATAATTAATTAAAACTAAAAGAAAACGTACCTTTTGATTCCTAGCAAGAACAAGGAATCACGTGCTCCAAGAACAAAATATAAACCCTATTTGGCTTATATATGGATCGAACAAAACACAAACACACAAGCTAAAATAAGCTTGTTACTCGTTCTTGTACACACGTAATGCTAGCGTTTCAATAGGAAAAACTAGGTTCTTGATCACAAACAAACCAAACACTTTATAAGCAAACTTGGATCGCCAATTTCTAGTGGAATTAAAAAATGGGTCGATCAAGTTGGCTTAGAGGAGAAGAAGAGATAGAAGTTTGGCTTAGTTAGGGATTCAAGATTAGGGAATAACCAATACAATGGGATTGTATTTATAGGCTAACCCTGGCTTGCTCCCTACTCCACCAAAACCGGCCCATAAACCCCTAGGGGTATGTCGGCCGAATCTAAGCCCAAGCAAGGGTTCTAGATCCTTCATTCTTCCTTTTTCATAGTTAGTCCTTTAACGACCGTTATTGCTAACTCCGTTAAGTCCTAACGACCGTTAAGTGTTTTATTTGTGAAATGAATAAATAAATACATAAAATATATTTAATTATTCAACCATTGAAACTCTCACGTTATTGTGTGCAATCCCGAAGTCTCGGGTTCGAAACCGGACATACAAATATTAATTTATATCCACAAACTCTAACAGCTCCCACTTGGATATTCATTAATATCGTAATGGCATGGGCTAGTCTAGCTTAACAGATCCCAATGCCCCTAGATCGAACCGAGTATGGTTTTCCTGGAAAAAACCACGTGATGATATTATCATCATACTTATCCTTTTGTTTCTAATACCGTGTTAATATGGATATGGATCTAGGTCATTCCATAATTAACTATTCTATTTCTCGTTATTATCAATTGATCAAGATTACCAAAACATCTGAACGTATTCCAGATAGACTTTGGGTACGGCCGTACAAACATCTTGTCAATCCTACGAGGGGCCCAGCAGTATTATACTTCAAAACAAATTTGAAGGAACAAATCCTTTATTGACTACGAGCGTGATCCTTGAACTTTGCATCACCTCCGAAAATAGCCCTTATAACTACCTTTTACGGATAGCGTTAGACTACCTCACAGAAAGTGAGCTACATCCTTGGCAGTCACCTGGTATCTCAAGTCTGAGGATAAATATTCATGATTTACTTAATGACGACGATCCATAAAGTATAATCATGTGGTTGGGATAAGTCCTATATTCAATTTATCCAATATTGAATATCATGTGATATTGGCATCTCAACCTTACAGTACATTCTACCAATCCTCACATTTGTCTTAATTCAATAATATTCCCATATTATTAATTGACAACGGACCATTTAGAATAAATTAATTTATTCACGGATTTAAACATGCAAATATATGATACAATATTAATAAATGATAATAAACGTTATCCGCACTTTATTTCATTAAAATAATATTGTTTACATATCCCTTATCCAAATACCAATTAGATCAATGCATGATAATACCAATTAATGACTTATGCCACAAGTCATGATAACAATACTTGTTGACAAGGCATAAATCAATTAATGTTGATCTATCGGAATTTTGAGAATACTTATTTCAAGAATGAAATTCTTGTATGTGTGCATTCATCTACCCAGATATTGCCACATAATATTTCATAAATGCGTGACATCCTCATTCACGAATGTATGACATTAAACTACCAAACCTTTGTAGTTAAAGTATTATGATTCTTTAATGTATAATGCAACTATGCTTTAAGCATAACTAGTACACATGGCCTTTAATAAGGGTAGACTCCCACCATGACTAGTATTGAGTGTCATCTCAATCTTACTAGCATCATTGTATCCACACAACAATATGCTCTTTCCAAGTTCCGTATTCATCGTGTAATGTTTTGATATCTCCAAATCATTTAAGATTTGTCCACTATATCAATTAAGCAATAATTTGCCATATGGTTTACATTTAGAATTTTGGAGCAAATCTAGGCTGAGGATGTAAATTCTAAACTATATCCATTACACTTAACTATCTAATAATTACAATTAGATATTAATGTTGTCAATCATCTTTAATTCAAGCATGATACAACAAGCAACATGATGTACATGAATAATCCTTTCGTCAACCAATTTTATTCATGTCATATCTTTTCAAAGATATGTTTCTATCTAGTCCTTCTAATAGAATATCATGTTCTTTTAGAATCAATTATATATACCGCTTATGTTTATGACAATAAACATATACTTCAAGGTTTTATTTTCTAAATTTCCATGTGAAGTTTCATTCCAAACTAAAACTCAACATATAAATGTTAATGGAATGTAACTTCCCATATGTTATACAACATATATGAAATAAGAAAATAAATGTATCACTCCCACTAGCTTTCAGGATTATTAAGAAATATCTTATTTTAATTATAAATCAAAACTTAGATTTAATAACTAAACATAAGTATATCTCCTAGATGCATGCATTAATCCATTTACAAATGATTTGCACTTATGTATACTATTAAAGATTATTTGAATTCAAATACTCCTTTCAATTACTTTTCGTCCTCGCTTAAGTAATTATCCAAGTAGGAGTTTGATATTCCATTATTAATTTCATATAAATGAAATTAATAATGACAATCATGATCTTTATATATTTAATGTGCTTAGAAGGAATTTCAATCACATTTAATTGCTTAAGTGAGATTGATGATTTTTCACACATTAAATGTGTATACATTATTCGTCCACATGATTTCTACACAAGAATTTAAATCTCTAGGATTTTCATTACCTTTGTAGAAATTCATTCTATACTGTAACTATAGAGTTTAAGATCAACTACGTTTTCAAACTAGTTATCTTTTCGGACTGCATCTATTTATTCATAGTATGAGTAATTTGCCAAATAAACATTTGCAATTTATTAACAGGCATACCACGATCCTGTAACTCATAACTCTCAACATATTCTACAAATATTTGAGATATCCTTGCGGATCTATGAAATGATAATTCCATCATCTTTGAGATTTAACACTAACATGTTAAATCCTCATTATGATTTTGCTAGTGTATTTTAGAAGATTACGTATTTTGTAATTTTATCTTATCAAGATAAACTCCCACTTGCCTTTTTAAATTTATAGATTAACTATAAATACTTAGCCAATAGAGCAACACAACTTGTTCTCTTTGGGACTTTACAAATACATATTGACCGTTCCTAACATTAATTTGTTAATAACCTACCCATCAAGTAGTTTCACAAATTCTGAACTTCAATTTTAAGACTTAATGTGATTCAACACATTCCATAATCAATGGTGTCTTATAAATCTTCTAGGTTGGAGTCAAATTGAGTATATCCAAACCATACTCAATTTTCTAACCTTGATATCTTTAGGAAGAGTAGAAGATATAGTTATCTTAAATCAAACAATATTACAAGAGTTTTATTTTCCTAACTGAACATGCCATGTACTAATGTATTTCATTAGGATTATATTGTAAGTCAACCTTACAATAAGTGAGATAAATATATTTCGGTTTTGGCTTACCTATTTACCAACTAAGTCAATTTAATGATACAATAGATTTCCAAGCCAATTGCATGCTTTATAACAAAAGTGCCCTTTACCCAAGTCACTTCATTTCTATGTCTTAACAAAAGACATAAACTGTTATAATCCCAATCTACGTTATAAATCATTGATCAACTCAATGACTTATTGTATATGTCTTAATTAAAACATAACAAGTTAACGTCTTACTTTAGTATAAGTCTTATAGCAATCAAAAGACTTCATATTCATATCTTAAATATAAACATGTATAACTAAAGTTATCATGAACACCACAATTTTGGTTTCAATGATATTTCAAGTTAATTTATTACTTCATGTATTTATGTCATTCTAAGAATACATAAACATCTAAATATGAAGTAGTATAAGATTACTTCCTTTATTTATGTCATTGCAACAATACATAAATATTCACATTTGAAGTATTCTTATTATCATATTGACACTTGTTCTAATTATATTATCTAAATTAGGAACTTGTAAATTAACATATTTTCATTACATCAACCGAGGCTGCAATAATAAAAGTATGTAATTTACCTTGTCATTAATATCTAGTAATGAAAGTAGATATTAACTCCAAGTGTTCTATTATTAGAATGTGTTTAAAACACATTAGAACATTAGTCTCTTACCTTACAGTTAAGAGAACTTTTAAATCATATTTCTATTGTGTTGTTGCTTGCACACTTTAAATATTTCTCCCACTTGTGCATGGAACAACACCATGTATCAGATAAACAACACATCAATAGTTTGCTTATGTGATCAATATGATTTGTGTCATAGATATAAATAGTTATAGAATCAACTTGTCTAGTAAGGAAACGTACACGGCTATCCTTAATACCACAAGTGTCTATAATTGGAAAGTAGTTATCTCAAGAGATTCTAGAGATGATTTGGGTTACTACCAAGATGTCAAACCTTGTAGCTCCCACTGAATTAAAGATCAATACATGAACTCATCATTCAGTAATTACAACACAATGCTCCCACTAGATTTGACAACATTGTAAATGTTTCAAAACTAGTAAAAGCAAATAGTGTGCTGTTTACTTTCCTACATCTTTGAGTAATCCCTTACGTAATACATACTAAGGTGCTCAGGGAATGTATTCTACTTTGTCAATGATGGAATATCCATCAATTCAATTAACTTGAGAAAATTGGGTATGCAATTTCTTCCTCAATTAGGTCTACCATCACCTATAGTGATATGTAGCACCTTTAAATGGTTATAACAACTAGATCAAACATTCTAGTTTTCCTTTTACCAATTTTGCGGTAATTTAGTCTAGCTTCTAATTTCAATAACTCCTAACCATGAAATTTCTTAAAAAATTTGCCATGAGTTATTTCTTAGAATTTAGACAATTCTAATTTTCCTATTATACCTTTCTCATTCATAAAAAGGAATAGGATTAGGTCTCACTCTTCACATGGAAAGTAGACTCGGTTTATTCTTTTCAGTAAAAATTGACTCTTTCCAAAACCCCTACGGGTGTAGATCACTTTACTACTAAAAGAATACCCCATGTTTACGGTTTTAACGTTGCATTAAATACATTTAAAAGAATTTTCAAAATTCAATATTAGTATTTTCGATAATAACATTTCAAGAAAATTAAACACCCACGGTAAAGTACATTCACCATTTAATTTTCACTGAAAATTTAGGATCCAAATTGACGTCGTTTCATCACATCAGCTGAGGCTTCTAGCAATGAAAGTACTCAATAAGGTACGGGTCTATCCCAATTGCCAATATCCAATTGCAATTCCTAGAATTATGGGACTTACATTATTTTGCCAACATCAGTTGCTAATGTAAGCATGTTTCATCCCCAAATCTTTATGCCTTGACGCCGTTTCATCACATCAGCTGAGGCTGCTAGTAATGAAAGTGCTCAATTAAGTTTACCAATTTTGAAACATGTAAATTGACACTGTTTCATTACATCAGCTGAGGCTGCTAGCAATGAAAGTGCTTAATTTACCCCTTTTGACTACCATTCTTTGAATCATTACATCAGATGAGACTGCTAGCAATGATAGAATGTAATCTTAGGTGTTTCTGTATTAATTGGTTGACATATTACTTAAATTTAAGGGTATTAAATTTTGATGTGTGTAATCAAAATATGTACAACGATGTCATGCATTCATCTTTGTATCATATATTTTCAAAATCAGTTTACTCATTCGTTACATTAACAAGCTCAAATCATCAAAGTTTTAATAAATGGCGTTGAGAAACTTACAACATTGCCTTAAGATGCTTCGTACTTTATCATGGTGTACTTGGTAAGTCTAAAATTGACGCACAGGCGAGCGGAGGGGCAAACGTCCGCCGAAGCTAATTAAAAACGCGCCCCTTTCGGATGACAATTTAATGTCAAGCCTCCTTATACCCACTTTATAGTTTGTCAATTTTAGGTCCGCCGCTTCGACCACTTTTGTACAGTCGCAATCAATCAATTAAAACTTTTGATTTTCTTGCTAAAACAATTTTATGTAGTAAATTAATAATTGCTAGTCTCGCCTGGGAGCAAATTACCGTGCAAAGCGAACCACTATCTGCACATAAGACTTGGCAATAAATAAAATACTACAAAGGTTTCATAGTTATTAAGTACATTTATTTTTTATTTAAAAAAATTACCCTCTTTGGTGTTACAATCCATCATAATTCAACACAAAGATCAAGTAATTAAAAAAAATAAACACTTAATAACACATATATGATCATTAACAATATCATATAGCCACATGCAAACCTTTTCAATAAATCCTATTAATAATTCTATGTGAAAATTAATGTATGTAATTAATAAAACTCCCATTGGTTTTCGAGCTCATTGTGCCCAATGGACCACAGACGCCAAATAATTTGGCCGCGTAAGTTTTAATTAATTAGATACCACATTGCACATAACTAATTTATTAATATATATTAGGGTCTTCCCTAATTTAAGATTTATCTTAAAACATGTAGCAATTAAACAACAACCATTCCATGACAAAATATGCAAGATTTTGTCATGGATCCCATATTGCACATATAATCATGTAAACACATATTATCATGTCAATATTTAGTACGCAATCTAATTAATGACATCACTAAAGTATTCATTAATTAATCCCTAAAAATTTAATGCAATCCTAGGGTTTCTACAATTTTTATTCAAAAAACTAAAACCCTAAAAAAAATATTATGTGGGTGTCGACCCACTTTTAGGGTTTAAAAAAAAACAAATAAAACCCTAAAAAATAATTTCATGTATCTCTACAAGATTCAATTTTTAAGGTTTTAGTAATTAATTACATGTTTAAAACGAGGCTCTTGGTGCCACTGTTGGAATATGTGAATCATACAAATACTATAAACACATAAACATCAAGATCACACAGCGGAGTGGATCTACATAAACATATAATTAATTAAAACTAAAAGAAAACGTACCTTTTGATTCCTAGCAAGAACAAGGAATCACGTGCTCCAAGAACAAAATATAAACCCTAATTTGGCTTATATATGGATCGAACAAAACACAAACACACAAGCTAAAATAAGCTTGTTACTCGTTCTTGTACACACGTAATGCTAGCGTTTCAATGGGAAAAGCTAGGTTCTTGATCACAAACAAACCAAACACTTTATAAGCAAACTTGGATCGCCAATTCCTAGTGGAATTAAAAAATGGGTCGATCAAGTTGGCTTAGAGGAGAAGAAGAGATAGAAGTTTGGCTTACTTAGGGATTCAAGATTAGGGAATAACCAATACAATGGGATTGTATTTATAGGCTACCCCATGGCTTGCTCCCTACTCCACCAAAACCGACCCATAAACCCATAGGGGTATGTCGGCCGAATCTAAGCCCAAGCAAGGGTTCTAGATCCTTCATTCTTCCTTTTTCATAATTAGTCCTTTAACGACCGTTATTGCTAACTCCGTTAAGTCCTAACGACCGTTAAGTGTTTTATTTGTGAAATGAATAAATAAATACATAAAATATATTTAATTATTCAACCATTGAAACTCTCACGTTATTGTGTGCAATCCCGAAGTCTCGTGTTCGAAACCGGACATACAAAAATTAATTTATATCCACAAACTCTAACACCATATTCATCTTGAGTAACATTATATAAGCTACATCTGTATTTCTGGACCATCAACATGAAAACCATATACTACGTTTTTAACAAAATAAAAATCAAGTTAAATTATACCTGCATTCAGTACATTCCATTGCATCTACTGCATCCCGAGTGTCGATTGCATGGATATTAAACAACCATCTCTCTTCATATCCAGCAGGAACTTCAGTTAGATTTCCTACTTCATTCCATAAGGATCAGGAATATGTGTGGATGTTTTACGTCTTTCAGATCCTAATCCAAAAAACTTGGGAAGACCATTATTGCAGACTCCAGCATTCCTAGCAGTAATATAATTTGACTGGTGGATCCCTGAATTACTTTCATACTTTGGATCTTGGTAATTTACACATAGGTAGTATCTTGCTGCAATCCAATGATGGAGATAAGTCTCTCAAAGGAAACAGGATTGCCTGCTTCATCAACAACTTCAGCATTGAAACTCTATATGTCAATATGAC
This sequence comes from Artemisia tridentata subsp. tridentata, assembly GCA_021014915.2. Lineage (NCBI taxonomy): Eukaryota > Viridiplantae > Streptophyta > Magnoliopsida > Asterales > Asteraceae > Artemisia > Artemisia tridentata. The sequence goes on from CP139504.1 coordinate 134,035,914, forward strand.
CTTTTAGAAACTTGATATAGTAGTAGAATTTGTTTGAAACAGAACCCGGATGTAGGGTTATCTTGGGTGATAAATACACCTCTGATTTAACCCCGTTTTCAACTGTCACACGAGCATCAGAATTCTGAGCATATATTGCTACTGACACGATAGCTGATAAAAATAGCAGAACATGAGTAATCTAAAAAAAGACGGTCATTAACTTTGGTTTACATATATAGTTTCATGCATAGATCAAGATGTTGGTTTTGTCACGAAATTTAGAACAAGGTAAGGTTTTCAGTATTCTTTTTATAGTATTTTTCATCTCTTGACTCGATTCTTGAGTGACAAAGTGCATAAACTTTCTTTATATTTTCAGGAATCAAAAATCGCTTCTGTGTTCTTATTTCTATTTCAATGTTCTCTTTCTTCTTTTCAAACAACCAAGACTCTAATGCTTCAAGATTATCATAGTAAAATTAAAAAAACCGTTGTATTTCACCACTTCTTAAAGTCATGAACAATAAAGACTCAAAGGACTGATGGGGTGTTTGGGATTGCATGTTAAAGTGTTCCGGAATTTTCAAATAATATGTTGTTTTTATATAGTGTGAAGGCTGAACATAGGTAACAAAATTTCTTAAATTAACAGATA
>CP139504.1:134041550-134067025 GCA_021014915.2 Artemisia tridentata subsp. tridentata
CACACCATGGATCACAAACCATTTACCCCGAACGACCATTGACCATTTCACACCGTTACACTTTGACCGTGGGCCCATAACCCGCAAGTCGTCGACTATAGCACTGTTAGCACCGTTATCCTTTTTTTTTTCACACCTCAAACATGTTTTACCTTTCAAACACTTTCGTTTTAATAGTCACCACTAAGGGGGCATGTTAGCCACGATAAGAATAATTTCAAAACGTTACTTTAACTCCGTATATACTTATCTCACTCTCACTTACATTCATAACTTACCGCATTTTTACTCTCATATTCCAACTCACCTCATTTTGGCTAATTACATACTTAAACAGTACAATTTTATTTCAACTTTTACCGACCTTTTTGGAACCATTTTACAAAAATGTTTTACTACTATATATATATATATATATATATATAAATTGGGTTATTATTATCTTACAAATTATCTCGCCATTACTTTACAATACTATTTTTACTGCCACCTGACGAACCATTTTGCAGCTAAATCACTAAGTAAACTACAGCTTTGCTAATATTTACAGATAATAAATGATTTTCTTATTACTCTATACACTATTTTACAAATCATCACACAAGTTATTGTGTAACCCGATCTTTATCTTTCTAACATATCACAAATTTAACTCTGAATTTGTTATTTTATAAATGATAAATCGTTCTCTATCACTCTATAAATTGTTCTACAAATTATTTTATAAAATATTTTACCATTACTATGTGAACCATTTACTTCCATGAAAAGTGTTTTCATACTATTATTACACAAACAAAATAAACAGTCTTTCGCCTTGAAAATAAACCAAGCCTTAGAAGTGAATCCCGCACTTATGCCTGAGATTATAGATTGCAACCTACCAAACCTTGAAACCGTTTCATCACTAAATAAGTTACCATATCACCTCATTCGCCCCACATGATCAGATTCCCTGATTAGCAAGTGCACGCGTTGAACTAGGTTGTCAATACACCATCACTCTTAAGAAATGGTACCATCTAGGAATTCTAGATAACACAGACTCGAAACCCTTTTCTTTTATGTAAACCGCTCCATTGCAAAGCTCTGACTTCCTTTTATCTGACATGAATTCTATACTGGGATGCCAAAACATCTTAGTCTACCTAGCGACCATTGATACCCGACCTCACCTTGTTAACAGGAAAGACTTTCCCAACATAGTGTCGAGTTGACTTATACCTCTCAGGTCGCTAACGCAACCGTTTAAGCCATTGTACCTCATAGCACTGAGTTATCCCTTTCGGGTCGTTAGTACAAAATTTTCGGTCAGATACCGTTTAGCACCGTTTAAGCAGGTTGGATACTTGCACCTTTGAGCTTCGCCTGGTATTGAACATTGAACCCCGCTCAACATTGACAACTAGATCTTTCCTTCGGATACTTAGAAACATAGGTGGACGTACATACTCAGCTGTCCTTCCTCTTTGATAATCTTACTTTTAAGGTCATTCTCAAAATGCTCTTATATCAACCTTGGAAACCGTAGTTACATTTTGTTAAAAGTTCTTCTGGTCAACCCTTATCAACTTTTGCTGCGAAATGTCAAACGCAAAATCTTACGAAACTTTCTTACCCATACCACGATTGGAAACCCGATTTTTGCAAGCTTATAAAATCTTTTGAAACTGTTTCATCTTATACAGCTGAAAATTCCCGACAAAGAAAACTTAATGCCTGGAAAATTATTTTGGTCAAAACCGTGTAAATACTTACCCAAATAAGATTTTCAAACAAAATGCCATAGGTAGGATTCGAACACCCTACACCTTGCTCAACCTACAAACGTCCAACCACTAGACCAAGAGCCCTTTTTGTGTCACAAGAGTATAAACCCTACATTGGAATTAGAATGTGAGGATTTGAGAAGAAACAGCGCTGGTAAAAATTTTGAAACCCCGTGTAATTAAGATTTGAAATGTTTCCCTCTATTAACCTTACTCCGAAAATCATTGTACCCCACCAAAGAATTAGAAGGAGACAACTTATGGCAGACCACTTAAGTACTCTTCCACAGTCAAGGATAAACCCTTAGAACAGTCCGGAGAAACCCGAATATGTTACTAGTACCACAACCTTTTCACCAACACCATGTCGCCGGGTAACTATAACTTAATCGCGAGGACGCGATTCCTTTTTAGGGGTATGTGATGTAACAACCGACAAATTCCCTAAAACTTATTTTACGAGCCAAAGCAATCATTTTGACTTTCCTTAGCTTTTGAACCCCTTCGAAACCGGAACTGATAAGTTAAACTGAAATCCGGGACGGATTTCCAAATATGATGTATGTGCTGTAACACCCGGTAAATTTCTAAATCTATTTTACGAGCCAAACCACTTGCTTATCATTTGCTTTAGCTTTTGAACTTCTTTGAACTTGTTTGGGTTTGAAAAACATGAATATCTTGTTCAACGTGCGTGTTATTTCCTTATCGACCTGACACAACCTAGAAAGCACAAAACGTATCGTAATTGACAAAAATATTGATTTTTGAAAATATTGCATATTTATACTCGTTTTTATCGGAAAAATTATTTCGTGAACAATGGCGCAAGTTTCGTTAATTTTCGAGTCCGTTTGATATGTCAAATGGGTCCCACGGCGTTTATTGTAAAAGTTTAACCAAAATGGCAGCCTCAGCCCCTCCACCCCATATTTACACAACCCACCCCTCATTCTTATATTTTCATTTTAAACCCTACCTCAAAGCTATAAAAACCCTAAAAATAATAAATTATTTCATTTTATCTCTTACACTCCCTCTCTTCTCTCTCTCTAAACCCGCCGGTGATCATCTCCGTCCGGCAGCCACCTTCTTCTCCGGGGAGATTCCGGCGACCACCATGCCGGAAATTTTTCCGGCGAACCTTTTTCTTTGCCGATTCAATAGATCGGATTATCTATTACCTTTCTGGAGTTTTTGAGCTCACGGCTCCCACCGCAACACCCTCACGCGCCACCCACCACCACTGCAACACCTCCGCCGCTGCTACCACCTTCCCCGCCGCCTTCTCTTTCGGTAAAAACCCCTCACGCGCCCTTATTTTTATTATTTTCAATATTTAATCAAAACCCTAATTTCTATTTCTTTTAAATTCGATTGATATAAAGTTTTTATTAATAAAAATGGTTTACAAACATGTTATAAACTCGTGTGGAAACCCTCCCCTCCCCCTCTTCTCGTTGACTCAGTCACTCGGTCAAACTCACCGAGTCAACTCGGTTGACTCGGTGAGGGTTTGATATTTTTGATGTTTTAATGTTCTTGTGATATTTCTTTATTGTGGTATTATTTTTGTTTGAGTTTGTTATTGAGTTGGGCCGTTTGGTTGTTCACTGTCTCGGCAGTCGAGATATAGTCGAGCCGCGAGTCACGGCGAGTAGTAGATATTTAGAATAGATTGTTTTGCGGTTTGTGTTGATTATGGATTTTGGAGTTAGATTTGGTCATATTGGCAGTTTCAGTTGTGATTTGTGTCGTTGGATATATATTTTAAAGAGTTAATATGAACTAGTGTTAGGATTAATTAAAATGGCAAGTTTGTGTTGATATTAATTTTGTTGCGGATTTGAAATAAAATGTGTCGAACGGGAAGAACATATTTTGATACATGAGATGGAGTGGTTAGGAACATATTAGAAATGGTCGTGTTTGTGTTGGATTTGGTTTAGCCGAGAGTCTCAACGACTCGGATTGAGTCGAGCCGTGACTCGTGGCGAGTCACGGCTAAGGTTATTTACTTGTCGTGTCGGTTTCGTTATTTATTTATAATTCGTCGAGTCGTATATATTGTTTGTCGTCGTTTATTATTTATTTACGTTGAGTCGCGGATATTTAGTTAGTCGTTCTTTATTTCTAGTTGTTTTATTTAATTATTGAGTCGTGTTATATTTAGGACTAGACGTTTGTTATCTATTTATTTGTTTGTGATCGATATGAGATGTTTCGGGATATTTGAAACGTTATGGGATATATTGCAACACATATGAGATACTTTTTATTTATCGATTGGATTTGAATAATATTGTAATGATGTAATGTTGTGGACAAGGATTGGACGTATTGGATTTACGGTATTGGTTATTTGGACTATTATGGACCCTTTGGTACACGAGACGGAAGGGTACGTTAGACTCACAAGAGCTTAACCTACCTGGACCCGAACTATACAAAATGGTCGATAAAACTAAACAACTAATATTCACGCGAATGATATGTCCAATTATATATATTAAAACTTGTAAAATTTGGCGAGAATTGAAATATTCAAACAAGTCATATGACTTTGAAATGTTTTATAAACGAGCACTTCATGCCGAAATTTCGTAAAATACTTTATAAGCTTAAACTAATTATGGTTTAATAAATATTCCAAAACCTTTTCAAAGCTCTTATGTTTTAGCAATTATAATATCTATTTTGGGAAAACGGGGAAAAACCGAAACTATCAATTGATGTGTTTATTGTTTATTTGTTCATTTATTCCTTTCTGATCTTATTATTTCTTTATATTCTTTCTTCTTCTTCTCTCGTCTTTCTCGAGTGTTCGTTCGTATTCGTCGACTTATTATCTCTTTACCTTCCTTGTCTTCCACACGAGACTTAAATGCATCTTTTCTTTCAAACGCCATTGAAACTAAAACCTTTTATACAAGTATTATTTATTAAATTATTTCGAATATTATTTCTGAGTTATGTCATTAAATTGATTAGGTTGTGCCGAACCAGTACCGTTATGCTTGTACTTTCTGAATGTTGTTGTGCCTTCACTCTTTGATGCCAGTTGTGATGTTTACGATATTTTTGCATTGCTGCATACTCAGGTGAGTTCATAGCCCCACTTTTTACTTGCTTTAACTGCTTTATAAACTACTTGGGGTGAGATACATGCTACTGTTTTTACTATGATCACAATTGTTTACAAACTATTGTTTGAAATGGAAACTTTGCTGACCACCTGATAAGCACTAAGTACCTTCCTTGCCAACAGCAAGTCCCTCGATCATGAACCATTAATCCCCTGCAGGTGAGCGCGATTATAGTATATAGGCCTATAGGATTGACCATCCCATCCCTGTTGACCAGGTAGGCAACACGGGTGTGCTATATTTGAGTTAACTAGGTATTTGGCAAGATACCTGGCTTTGGGGGCAACTATTATGATTATGAAATTCCGCAGTTATTGTCGACTTACGCCAGAGTTTCTGGTGCCGGTTAACGCTTTGTGTGTCATGAGCTTAGTGCAGTGGTAATAACTTTCGGGCGTATAACAACGTAGCCCACTTTCTTGGAAACTTGAAATATTGTGATCAACTGCTTTACTTTTAAACCTATGAATTCACTCAACCTTTGTGTTGACTTTTAGCATGTTTATCTCAGGTGTTAGATCTTTTCCGCTGCATATTTTACTTTTGGAGGAGCTTGGCGAAGGGCATGGCATGGTCATAGAAGACTCTAAAAATTGTTTGGGACCGCTTTAAATCCTTTTTAAACCTATATCTTCCGCACTATTTTTACATGATGTAATTCAAATAATTATTATTATGAATTTTCTTCTAAAACGGTTTAAGCAAAACCGTTCTTTGTACCTTGTGATTGTGACAACTATCGAATAACACCCCACAACTTGTATGCTTCCGCTGATCCGATTTCGGGGTGTTACAGATGGTATCAGAGCCAGGTTATCAAATTTTGTAACCTTGAATCTCATCTATTTCGCCATCAACTTGAAAATAGAATCTATTTCGCTCATGAACTATTTCGATAATGATTTTGAAAAGGGTCATCTATTTTCAAAATGATGTTACAGATGGCTCTGATACCATCTGTAACACCCCGAAATCGGATCAGCGGAAGCATACAAGTTGTGGGGTGTTATTCGATAGTTGTCACAATCACAAGGTACAAAGAACGGTTTTGCTTAAACCGTTTTAGAAGAAATTCATAATAATAAATATTTGAATTACATCATGTAAAAATAGTGCGGAAGATATAGGTTTAAAAAGGATTTAAAGCGGTCCCAAACAATTTTTAAAGTCTTCTATGACCATGCCATGCCCTTCGCCAAGCTCCTTCAAAAGTAAAATATGCAGCGGAAAAGATCTAACACCTGAGATAAACATGCTAAAAGTCAACACAAAGGTTGAGTGAATTCATAGGTTTAACAGTAAAGCAGTTGATCACAATATTTCAAGTTTCCAAGAAAGAGGGCTACGTTGTTATACGCCCGAAAGTTATTACCACTGCACTAAGCTCATGACACACAAAGCGTTAACCGGCACCAGTAACTCTGGCGTAAGTCGACAGTAACCGCGGATTTTCATAATCATAATAGTTGCCCCCAAAGCCAGGTATCTTGCCAAATACCTAGTTAACTCAAATATAGCACACCCGTGTTGCCTACCTGGTCAACAGGGATGGGATGGTCAATCCTATAGGCCTATATACTATAATCGCGCTCACCCGCAGGTGATTAATGGTTCATGATCGAGGGACTTGCTGTTGGCAAGGAAGGTACTTAGTGCTTATCAGGTGGTTCGCAAAGTGGCTACTGCTTCACTCACAGTACCAGAAAAGTATAAATGTTGTTTCAGCTCAAATACAGTTTCAGATAGTAGAAAACATAGTTTTCAGTTCAAAATATAGTTTCCAAACAATTGTGATCATAATCAAAACGGTAGCATGTATCTCACCCCAAGTAACTTATAAAGCAGTTAAAGCAAGTAAAAGTGGGGCTATGAACTCACCTGAGTATGCAGCAATGCAAAAATATCACAAACATCACAACTGGCATCAAGGAGTAATAGAGCATGACGACATCAAGAGTAAAAGCATAACGATACTGGATCGGCACAACCTAACAAGTAACATGTTTCAGAAATAATACTCAAGTAATTTATGAAATAGCGTTCGCTGAATACTTGTGTTATTATAAAAATGTTTAGTTTTCAATGGCGTTTGAAAGAAAAAGAAAGTTTAAGACTCGTGTGGAAGACAAGAAGGTAAAAAGATAATGAGTCGGAGAATACGAATGAACACTCGAGAAAGACGAGAGGAGGAGAAGGAAGGAGTGTGAAAGAAGAACAAAATTAGTAAAAGAATAACAACAAATAAACAACATCGATAGATAGTTTCGGCTTTTCCCCGTTTTCCAAAATAGTTGATATAATCGGTAAAACATATAAGTTTTGAAAAAAAAAAAAAAAAAAAAAAAAAAAAAAGTTTTAGGATATTTAATAATTCATAAACGATTTAAGTTTATAAAAGATTTTACGAAATTTCGGCATAAAATACCCATTTATAAGATGTTTCCAAGTCATACGACTTATTTGGATAATTCAAATATCGTCAAGTTTTACAAGTTTTAATACATATAATTGGACATATCATTCGCGTGAATATTAGTTGTTTAGTTTTATCGACCATTTTGTATAGTTCGGGTCCAGGTAGGTTAAGCTCTTATGAGTCTAACGTACCCTTCCGTCTCGTGTACCAAAGGGTCCATAATAGTCCAAATAACCAATACCGTAAATCCAATACGTCCAATTCTTGTCCACAACATTACAATATTATTCTAATCCAAACGATAAATAAAAGTATCCCATGTGTTGTAAATATTCCGAAACATCCCATATCGATAGCAAACAAATAAATAACAACGAATAAATAACGACTAACGACTAACTAAATAATCCATGACTCAACGAAAATAAATAGTAAACGACGACGAGTAAATAAACAAACAACTAGACGACAAGTTATTAACCTTGGCCGTGACTCGCCACGAGTCACGGCTCGACTCAATCCGAGCCGTTGGGGCTCTCGGCTACAACTATACTCGACATAACACAACTATTTTCCACACTACTAGCTTATATCCAATTATCAAAATGAATTCTCATTCGACACATTTATTTCAAAACGCGACACAAACCAAAACTACAACCACCATTTCAATAATACTACTCTAACCTTAACACTAAATCTTAAATCAACTTGATGTAAGAAAATGATTCCAAATGACACAACACTGTAAAACTGTCAACATGATTAAATCCAAATCCAAAATCAAACTGACTCGACAATCACAATCCGACATAAACCCGACACCAACACATTATCGCAAACAAAACCACAATTAATCCGCAACTATCACAATCCAAAACCAACTAATCCTAGACCCAAATTCATACCGAATTCAATAACAAATAAATCTTCATCCGAACCTCATTATAAACCGACATCAAAACTATTCTTAATAAATCCTCAACTCGCCGTGACTCGCCGTGAGTCACGGCTCGGCTATGCCGTGTGGCTGCCAGAACAGTTGTCAACCAAACGGACCTCAAGCAATACCAAACTCAACCAAAAATGAAACGATACCACAAGAAATAACAAAAGGACATTAAAAACTAAAAATAAATATCCAAACCCTCACCGAGTCAACCGAGTTGACTCGGTGAGTTTGACCGAGTGGACTGAGTCACCGAGAAGAGAGGGAGGGGAGGGTTTCCACACGAGGGTGTTAACAAGTTATCATCACTATTTTCATTAATAAAACATTTATTTAAATCGGATTTATAAGAAATAAAAATTAGAGATTCAAAATAAATTAAGAAAAATAAAAATAAATGGCGCGTGAGGTGGGTTTACCGAAGGAGAAGAGGCGGGGCGAGGCTGTGGTGGTGGCAGTGGTGGCAGAAGGTGGCGGTGGCGCGTGGCTTATGTTGCGGTGGGAGCCAAGAGCTCGAATGCTCCAGAAAAGAAAAGGGTTAGCCGATCTATCGATTCGGCTAAGAAAAGTGTTCGCCGGAAAATATTCCGGCACGGTGGTCGCCGGAAGTTGGCCGGAGAAGAAGGTGGTCGCCGGAGTTGGGGATGCCGGCAGCTTAGAGAGAGAGAGAAGAGAGAAGTGAGAGTGAATAGGGAAATGAAGAATTATTAATATTTGAGGTATTTATACTATTGAGGGAGGGACCAAATTGTAAATATAAAAGTGAGGGGAGTGAAATGAAAATAGGGGGCGGAGGGGGTAAAGGTGCCAACTTGGCTAAACTTTTGATAAAAACACCGTGGGACCCATTTGACATACCAAACGGACTCGAAAATTAACGAAACTTGCGCCATTGTTCACGAAATAATTTTTCCAATAAGAACGAGTATATATTTGCATTACTTTCAAAAATCAATATTTTTGACAAATACGATATGTTTTGTGTTTTCTAGGTTGTGCCGGCTTGATAAGGAAATAACGCTCATGTTGAACAAGATATTCGTAGTTTTTCAAACCCAAATCAGTTCTTAGAAGTTCAAAAGTTAAAGAGAATGAGAAGCAAGTGTTTTGGCTTGTAAAATAGGTTTAGGGAATTTATCGGGTGTTACAGCACATACATCATATTTGGAAATCCGTCCCGGATTTCAGTTTAACTTATCAGTTCCGGTTTCGAAGAGGTTCAAAAGCTAAGGAAAATCAAAATGATTGTTTTGGCTCGTAAAACAAGTTTTAGAAGTTTGTTGGTTGTTACATCACATACTCCTAAAAAGGAATCGCGTCCTCGCGATTTAGTTCAGGTTAACCGGCGGAATGGTGTTGGTGGGAAGGTGGTGGTACTAGTAACATATTTCGGTCTCTCCGGACTGTTCTAAGGGTTTATCCTTGACTGTGGAAGTATACTTAAGTGGTCTGCCATAAGTTGTCCCTTCTAGTGCTTTGGTGGGGTACAATGATTCCTGGAGTAAGGCTGATAGAGGGAAACGGTTTTAATTCTTAACTACACGGTGTTTCAAAATTTTGCCAGCGTGGTCTCTTCCCAAATCCTCATGGTCTAATTCCAATATGGGATATATAGTCTAGTGACGCAAAATCCTAGCCCGACATATGTAAAGTTTTAAAATGGTGAGGCGACTGAACTTCAGGATTTGTTTCGGATTTAGAATTTTTCCTCCTCAGGGGATGGATGAAAGTGATACAAAAAGGGCTCTTGGTCTAGTGGCTGGACGTTTGTAAGTTGAGCAAGGTGTAAGGTGTTCGAATCCCACCTATGGTATCTTGTTTGAAAACCTTATTTGGGTAAGTATTTACACATTTTTGACCAAAATAACTTTCCAGGCATTAAGTTTTCTTTGTCAGAAATTTTCAGTTGTATAAGATGACACAGTTTCAAAAGATTTTATAAGTTGCAAAAATCGGGTTTCCAATCGTAGTATGGGTAGGAAAGTTTCGTAAGATTTTGTGTTTGACATTTCGCAGCAAAAGTTGATAAAGGTTGATCAGAAGAACTTAATCCTCAAAATATTCATTTCAGAAAAATGTAACTACGGTTTCCAAGGTTGATATAAGAGCATTTTGGGAATGATCCTTAAAAGTAAGATTATCAAAGAGGAAGGACAGCTGAATATGTACGTCCACCTATGTTTCTAAGTATCCGAAGGAAAGATCTAGTTGTCAACGTTGAGCGGGGCTCAATGTTCAATACCAGGCGAAGCTCAAAGGTGCAAGTATCCAACCTGCTTAAACGGTGAACGGTATCTGATCAAAAATTTTGTACTGACGACCCGAAAGGGGTAACTCGGTGCTATGAGGTACAATGGCTTAAACGGTTGCATTAGCGACCTGAGAGGTATAAGTCAACTCGACACTATGTTGGGAAAGTCTTTCCTGTTAACAAGGTGAAGTCGGGTATCAATGGTCGCTAGTTAGACTAAGATGTTTTGGCATCCCAGTATAGAATTTATGTCACATAAAAGGAAGTCAGAGCTTTGCAATGGAGCGGTTTATATAAAAGAAAGGGGTTTCGAGTCTGTGTTATCTAGAATTCCTAGAGGGTACCATTTCTTAAGAGCGATGGTGTATTGACAACCTAGTTCAACGCGTGCACTTGCTAATCAGGGAATCTGATCATATGGGCGAATGAGGTGATATGGTAACTTATTCAGTGATGAAACGGTTTCAAGGTTTGGTAGGTTGCAATCTATAATCTCAGGCATAAGTGCGGGATTCACTTCTAAGGTTTGGTTTATTTTCAAGGCGAAAGACTGTTTATTTTGTTTGTGCAATAATAGTATGAAAACACTTTTCATGGAAGTAAATGGTTCACATGGTAAAATATTTTATAAAATAATTTGTAGAACAGTTTATAGAGTGATAGAGAACAATTTATCATTTATAAAATAACAAATTCAGAGTTAATTTGTGATACTTTAGAAAGATAAAGATCGGGTTACAAAATAACTTATGAGATGATTTGTAAGACAATGCACAGGTTATTGAGAAAATTATTTGTTATCTGTAAAATGTCAGCAAAGCTGTAGTTTACTTTGTGATTTAGCAGCAAAACAGTTCGTAAAAGTTGAAATAAAACTGTACAATTTAAGTGCGCAATTAACCAAAATGAGGTGGGTCAGAATATGAGAGTAAAAATGCGGTAAGTTACGAATGTAGGTGAGAATGAGATAATATGTACGGAGTTAAAGTAACGTTTTGGAATTATTCTTATCGTGACTAACATGCCCCCTTAGTGATGACTATTAAAACGAAAGTGTTTGAAAGGTAAAACATGTTTGAGATGTGCAAAAAGGATAATGGAGGCTAACAGTGCTATAGTCGATGACCTGCGGTTTATGGGCCTATGGTCAAAGTGTAATGGTGTGAATGGTCAATGGTCGTTCGGGGTAAATGGTTTATGATCCATGGTGTGAAAATCTTAACTAACATACTTCAGGTTATCTAAACCAGTATCAATTCCAACATACGAATAATAGGGCGAACTATTTTATCATGGTTATTACAGGCAATCTTACTTACCACTTAGGGTTAATGTCTCCTCATGGGCGCTATTATTCCTTTACAATCTTCAATATCTAATTCGTTCGACTAAACTATTAAGGTGTCCATTTCAACTAATAGGTTCCTTCCTAACGCAGCTAATGATGTCGCCCGACTCATCGGCTTATATTGCGGTGTACTCGAGCTTTCTTACAAGTTGAGGGGCAGGGGAAATCGTGATATGTGATCGAAAGGTCTAAGGAAATACTAGAGTGACAATGTTCTCCAGAAAAGGGCTTTCGAATAGTATTCCTGAGTAGTGCTTCTAAAATAACATTTCCAAGATAACACTTCCCAAACTGTTGTGTTCCACCTAATGTATCCAAAACAGTTCTCAAAATCGTATACCAGTAGTGTATCCAAGACAGTTCCTAAAACATCATATCAATAGGTCACGTCTTTAAGGTAGTGTAACTAGGGTTGACCATCCAGAATAATACTCGGAATGATATGTCAGAATGGCGTTTGTAAAAATAGCGTCCCCATAATATCGTATCTAAAATAGTCTTTTCTGAAATAACGCTTTCCAAATTGTCGTTCCAACTTATATATACCTTTTGTAAAATGCCTATCGCAGTTCATTGTTTCATAAAAGGGTATTAAGGTAGACTACTAGTATCCTCAAGGGATAAGTGAAAAGTTATGCATCTTTTCCAAAAGTAAAGGCTCGGGTTGCTACACAAGTTTCTAGAGCTTCTGTTGAGCTACAAATCGTCCTACTGTCAGTTTCCTAGGTTTCCAAAGTTTACTTCGTTGTTTACTTCCATCAAGAGGTTCATCCTACAAGTGCTATGGAAGTGTCATTCTTAGACAACCAGTGATCTAACTCGGTTTATCCATTGATTGCAAGGTTTTGGGGTAGCGATGACTGTAACATAACCAGAAACAAACAAGGCTGAAGAAACAAAATCAAATCCACAATGATATCCAGAAATCAAGAACTCACGCAATCCAAATTAAAATAAAGCCAAAACCAAGTAATAAACTCAAAATGTGCTTATTATGATTTCGGGCGAGTTAAAATAAACGGTTTGAATTCAAAACGGCGACCAATCGGGTCTCACCTGACCCAGTGCGAACGTAATCAGACGGCGATGAACAATTATTCCATATAAGCGAAGAGATATAGCGGTGCCAGAAGTATTTCAGTTTATGAGGTGTTGTGATGCCAGTGTGTCGTGTGTGGGTAAAGCTTCGTGATATTCGGTGTTTGTGCACATATGCAAAATCTTTACCATTTCCAAAATCAAAGACAGGAAGTCAACCCGAAACATAATCCTGTTATAACTACTCCCAGTATCGCAAAATTCATTTCTGAGACATGGGTGATCAGGCCATGTCCCCACTATCCTTGGTTGATTATAGGTGATCAGTCTATTCTCAACCGAGAATCAATGAATTTCGGGATACTCAGTTTAGTTATACTAGTACTATGTTCCTTACTTTAGAATCGCTTTAAAACCATAACAGTTGTTCAAACTCGGAATCAAATAATGCGATTACGCAAGGAAATAGCGTAACTCCGCGACAGGTTTGGTGCATCGATGTGAGTATATGAAAATACTTACAGTGAACAGTGAAAATGAGATGAAATATAAACCATCAAATAGCAAGACATACATTTTATCGAATGTAACATTTAATATCTCAACAAATATGCTATGCAACAAAATTACAAGCGAGGCATCGGCTTGGCAGGCAGGCACGTGCCGTTCATAGGATTTAAGTTTTCGTAAAAGTGGTTATAGTCTGGGTTTTTGAAAATACCAGTTCTCTATAACCTGTGGCTCTGATACCATCTGTAACACCCCGAAATCGGATCAGCGGAAGCATACAAGTTGTGGGGTGTTATTCGATAGTTGTCACAATTACAAGGTACAAAGAACGGTTTTGCTTAAACCGTTTTAGAAGAAAATTCATAATAATAAATATTTGAATTACATCATGTAAAAATAGTGCGGAAGATATAGGTTTAAAAAGGATTTAAAGCGGGTCCCAAACAATTTTGAACTGGTATTTTCAAAAACCCAGACTATAACCATTTTTACGAAAACTTAAATCCTATGACTGACACGTGCCTGCCTGCCAAGCCGATGCCTCGCTTGAAATTTTGTTGCATAGCATATTTGTTGAAATGTTAAACGTCATACTTGATGAGATGTATGTCTCGCTATTTAATGGTTTGTATTTCACCTCATTTCACTGATTCACTGTAAATATTTTCATCGATGCACCAAACCTGTCACGGAGTTACACTATTTCCTTGCGTAATCGCATTATTTGATTCCGAGTTTGAACAACTGTTATGGTTTTAAAGCGATTCTAAAGTAAGGAACATAGTACTAGTATAACTAAACTGAGTATCCCGAAATTCATTGATTCTCGGTTGAGAATAGACTGATCACCTATAATCAACCAAGGATAGTGGGGACATGGCCTGATCACCTATGTCTTAGAAATGAATTTTACGATACTGGGAGTAGTTATAACAGGATTATGTTTCGGGTTGACTTCCCATCTTTGATTTTGGAAATGGTAAAGATTTTGCATATGTGCACAAACACCGAATATCACGAAGCTTTACCCACACACACGACACACTGGCATCACAAAACCTCATGAACTGAAATACTTCTGGCACCGCTATATCTCTCCGCTTATATGGAATAATTGTTCATCGCCGTCTGATTACGTTCGCACTGGGTCAGGTGAGACCCGATTGGTCGCCGTTTTGAATTCAAACCGTTTATTTTAACTCGTCCGATATCATAATAAGCACATTTTGAGTTTATTACTTGGTTTTGGCTTTATTTTAATTTGGATTGCGTGACTTCTTGATTTTTGGATATCGTTGTGGATTTGATTTTGTTTCTTCAGCCTTGTTTGTTTTTGGTTATGTTACAGTCATCGCTACCCCAAAACCTTGCAATCAATGGATAAACCGAGTTAGATCACTGGTTGTCTAAGAATGACACTTCCATAGCACTTGTAGGATGAACCTCTTGATGGAAGTAAACAACGAAGTAAACTTTGGAAACCTAGGAAACTGACAGTAGGACGATTTGTAGCTCAACAGAAGCTCTAGAAACTTGTGTAGCAACCCGAGCCTCTACTTTTGGAAAAGATGCCTAACTTTTCACTTATCCCTCGAGGATACTAGTAGTCTACCTTAATACCCCTTTATGAAACAATGAACTACGATAGGCATTTTACAAAAGGTATATATAAGTTGGAACGACATTTTGGAAAGCCTTATTTCAGAAAAGACTATTTTAGATACGATATTATTTTGGGGACACTACTCAGGAATACTATCCGAAAGCTCTATCTGGAAGACATCATCACTCTAGTATTACCTTAGACCATTAGGTCACATATCCCATTTTCCCCTGCCCCTCAACTTGTAAGAAAGCTCGAGAACACCGCAATATAAGCCGATGAGTCGTGCGACATCATTAGCTGCATTAGGAAGTAACCTATCAGTTGAAATGGACACCTTAATAGTTTAGTTGAACGAATTGGATAATGAAGATTGTGAAGGAATAATAGCGCTCATGAGGAAACAGTAACCCTAAGTAGTAAGTAAGATTGCCTGTAGTAACCATGATAAAGCGGTTCGCCCTATTATTCGTATTTTGGAATTGATACTGGTTTAGATAACCCGAAGTATGTTATTTAAGATTTCCACACCATGGATCACAAACCATTTACCCCGAACGACCATTGACCATTTCACACCGTTACACTTTGACCGTGGGCCCATAACCCGCAAGTCGTTGACTATAGCACTGTTAGCACCGTTATTTTTTTTTCACACCTCAAACATGTTTTACCTTTCAAACACTTTCGTTTTAATAGTCACCACTAAGGGGGCATGTTAGCCACGATAAGAATAATTTCAAAACGGTACTTTAACTCCGTATATACTTATTTCACTCTCACTTACATTCGTAACTTACCGCATTTTTACTCTCATATCTCTACTCACCTCATTTTGGTCAGTTACACACTTAAACAATACAGTTTTATTTAAACTTTTACGGACCATCATATTTCAATTACGCTCTATATTTTCACTAATATTTAATCAAAGTGTCAAATACGACTAAGCTATTACTATCTACTATAACATACTTATCATCACATTATTTCACTTTTTAATTCGTTATCTTAGCAATTATCTATTAAAGCTTTCATATAAGTAACCAACCCACTTACTGCATCATTTCACTTTCCATTATTATTACCACTATGCACACATTCACACAAATCATTTTCAACTATCTTAGCAACCCTTTTGCGGTCATTTTACAAAATGTTTTACTACTGCCTTGTAAACCATTTTACTCCTCTGCGAGCTAAATTAGCCACTGTTTTACTTGAAAACAACAAAGCTGTGTTACTATTATCTTACAAATTATTTCGCCATTATCCGTAACACCCCGAAATCGGATTCTATTTTGAAAACCTGGCCAACTTGATCATTATCGAATCTCAACTTGAATCTCATCGATAATGATTATTTTGAAAATAGATTCTATAAAAGATATGCAAAACGACTACAATTCGCGATAGAATGGTATCAAGAGCCAGGTTTTATAGAGAACGAGGTCATACTCGACTATAAACATTTTCCGTGTGAGTCAAAACATTTTCCGAAATCGATAGCCATCAGCCTTCCGTGCCGCTTCACTCGTAAGTACTTTATTACTGTATGTTTGGATTTTCACTACTATTTCATTTTTATATGAAACTATTTTATAAACATTTGGCTAGAAATTTTTATACTTGTCCCGATGCTCCATGGAGAGTATTACGGCTACATCAGTTTCTACCGGTTAGTTATCAGTTGCACCCGTCGATCACCCCCTTGCACCACCGAGTCCAGAAATGGACCCACACCCTATTAATGTACCTCACCCGGATGATGAGAAGATGGATGATAATGATGAGAAGATAGGAGACCGTCAGTAGGGATTAGTGATCATCTTTATTATGGTAGTTTATTATTGTAGTAGTGGTTTACCTTGTACGTACTGAACTGACTAGTTTCGGTTAGTAGATTTGATAAGAAACTTGTAGTCGTTTTGCATATCTTGCATGACTGATGACAAGTATCGAATCTACGATGTATTTTGGTGATGTACTATTATGATGTTGAATGGACGCTATATTATGATGTATCATTGTATTGTTTACTTTTGTGTTATGATTCTGTTATGTTAATCAAATACTTATAATGTTTTACATTGTGATGATTGATAGAATCATGCCACCTAAGAAGATGACCCCGGCTGCAATCCAGAAACTAATTGAAGAAGGCATAGCTGCGGCCCTCGCCGATCAAGCAGGTGCTAATAATCAAAATGCTGGGCAAGCAGGAGTGCAGCCTGTCCCGGAGAACCGTTCCTGCACCTACAAAGAGTTCATGAGCTGCAAGCCCACTACTTTCAAAGGAATCGAGGGAGCTGTCGGCTTAACACAGTGGTTTGAAAAGATGGAATCTGTGTTCTTAAGGAGTAACTACACGGAAGACTGCAAGGTAAAGTATGCCACAGGAACCTTGATTGAACATGCATTATCCTGGTGGAATGCATATGCTCAGGATATTGGGTTGGAGAGAGCTTACAGTATGTCTTGGGAAGACTTCAAGAAGGAAATGATGAAAAAGTATTGCTCCCGCAGTGATATGAGAAAGTTGGATACTGAATTCTATTACTTGGCTGTGAAAGGTGTTGATCTTGCCACCTATGTTCGTCGATTCCAAGAGTTGAAAGTCTTTTGTGCCCATATGGTACCGGATAATGAGAAGCTGCTTGAAAAGTTTATTGGTGGTCTACCAGCTAGTATTGAAGGGCTTGTAACGTCATACAACTCGCAGACCTTGGATGATGCAATCCGTGTAGCTGAACGACTAATGGATCAGGCCATCAAGAATGGAACAGCTCAGAAGGGTAACAACTTTGATCATAAGAGGAAGTGGGATGACTACAGAAGGAACAACAACAACAACAACAACAACAACAACAACAACAACTACAACAACCGCAACAACAACAATAACCAGTACCGCAATAACAATCACCACAATCAGCAGAACCGACGCCAAGAGGCTGTCAGAGCATATGTAGCTGCACCAGCACAGACTGGGGGATATGCTGGAAAGTACCCGTACTGTGAAAAATGTAACCATCATCACCTGGACCGTGCACTGCGAGATGTCAGAACTGCAACAAGGTTGGGCATGTTGCTAAGAACTGTAAGGGAAAAGCTGTGGCTACAGGGAGTAATGCACAGCCGGTTGTAACATGTTTTGGATGTGGGGAGCGTGGACATTACAAGAGCCAGTGCCCGAAAAATACTGGACAAAAGACCGAAGGTGCTCGTGGCAGAGCATACGTGCTGGGAAATGGAGAGCAGTATCAGGACCCAAATGTCGTTACCGGTACGTTTCTACTCAACAACCTTCGTGTTAAAGTCTTATTTGATTCTGGTGCCGATATGAGCTTTATATCTTCTAAGATTTCACTGCTACTAAATCTCACCCCTACCATTCTAGACACCAGTTATAGTATTGAACTAGCTAATGGAAATCTGGTTAATACTTGCACCGTAATCCTAGACTGTACCTTAAACCTTCTAGATCACCCGTTTAGCATCGACCTTATGCCCATTGAACTCGGAAGCTTTGACGTAGTTGTGGGAATGGATTGGTTGTCCAAACATCGAGCCATCATTATTTGCGGTGAACGGGTTGTTCATATCCCTCTTGATGACGAGACTTTGGTTGTCCGCGGAGACCGTAGTGGAACCCGTTTGAGTATTATCTCCTGCATTAAGACTTTGAAGTACATCGAGAAAGGTTGTCATGCGTTCTTAGCACAAGTGTCCAAGAAAGAGTCTGGAGAGAGGCGACTCGAGGACGTCCCGATTGTGCGTGATTTCCCGGAGGTATTTCCTGAAGATCTACCTGGACTTCCACCAGCTCGACAAGTGGAGTTCTTAATCGAATTAGTTCTAGGAGCTGCACCCGTGGCACGTGCACCGTATCGACTTGCTCCTACCGAAATGCAAGAACTGTCTAAGCAGTTACAGGAGTTGTTGGATAAAGGGTTTATTCGACCTACTTCATCACCGTGGGGAGCACCGGTGTTGTTCGTAAAGAAGAAAGATGGTTCGTTTAGGATGTGCATTGACTATCGCGAATTGAACAAGCTGACAGTGAAGAATCGCTACCCGTTACCGAGAATTGATGATTTGTTTGACCAGCTGCAAGGATCAGATTACTACTCGAAGATAGATCTGAGGTCAGGTTACCACCAACTTAGAGTCCGAGAAGAGGATATTCCCAAAACGGCGTTCAGGACTCGCTATGGCCACTATGAATTCAAAGTAATGCCATTTGGTTTGACAAACGCACCGGCTGTATTCATGGACCTCATGAACCGAGTGTGTAAACCATACTTGGACAAGTTTGTCATAGTCTTTATCGATGATATTTTGATTTACTCCAAGACTGAAGAAGAGCACAAGCAACATCTGACGACAATTCTCAAATTACTCAAGGAAGAACAACTGTATGCCAAATTCTCTAAGTGTGAATTTTGGATTCGCAGAGTACAATTTCTTGGCCATGTGATTGACAACAAAGGGTTGCATGTAGATCCCGCGAAGATTGAAGCTATTGAGAATTGGCCAACACCTTCTAATGCTACAGAGATCCGACAATTTTTGGGATTAGCCGGGTATTACCGGAGATTCATCGAGGGATTCTCCAAGGTTGCTAAACCATTAACTGCATTGACTCAGAAGAATAAGAAGTATGAATGGGGAAATGATGAAGAAGAAGCATTCCAAATCCTGAAGCGAAAACTGTGTAGTGCACCGATTTTGGCGTTGCCAGACGGAGTGGAGGATTTTGTGGTATACTGCGATGCATCCTATCATGGTTTAGGAGCAGTTCTGATGCAGAGAGGGAAAGTCATGGCATATGCTTCCCGACAACTTAAGACCCACGAGGAGAAGTATACTACGCATGATTTAGAGTTGGGCGCAGTGGTTTTTGCACTCAAGATATGGAGACACTATCTATACGGGACGAAGTGTGTCGTATACACGATCACAAGAGTCTTCAGCATATCTTAGATCAGAAGGAGCTGAATATGAGACAACGACAATGGTTAGAAACTCTAAGTGATTACGACTGTGAAATCAGATATCACCCAGGAAAGGCAAACGTTGTTGCTGATGCCTTGAGCCGTAAGGAACGACTGAAACCCCTACGAGTTCGAGCTCTAGTTATGACCATCAATTCGAACCTTCCCGCTCAAATTCTCCGTGCTCAAGATGTTTCTTCTTTACAGAATGGTATCAAGAGCCAAGGTTTATAGAGAACGAGGTCATACTCGACTATAAACATTTTCCGTGTGAGTCAAAACATTTTCCGAAATCGATAGCCATCAGCCTTCCGTGCCGCTTCACTCGTAGGTACTTTATTACTGTATGTTTGGATTTTCACTATTATTTCATTTTTATATGAAACTATTTTATAAACATTTGGCTAGAAATTTTTATACTTGTCCCGATGCTCCATGGAGAGTATTACGGCTACATCAGTTTCTACCGGTTAGTTATCAGTTGCACCCGTCGATCACCCCCTTGCACCACCGAGTCCAGAAATGGACCCACACCCTATTAATGTACCTCACCCGGATGATGAGAAGATGGATGATAATGATGAGAAGATAGGAGACCGTCAGTAGGGATTAGTGATCATCTTTATTATGGTAGTTTATTATTGTAGTAGTGGTTTACCTTGTACGTACTGAACTGACTAGTTTCGGTTAGTAGATTTGATAAGAAACTTGTAGTCGTTTTGCATATCTTGCATGACTGATGACAAGTATCGAATCTACGATGTATTTTGGTGATGTACTATTATGATGTTGAATGGACGCTATATTATGATGTATCATTGTATTGTTTACTTTTGTGTTATGATTCTGTTATGTTAATCAAATACTTATAATGTTTTACATTGTGATGATTGATAGAATCATGCCACCTAAGAAGATGACCCCGGCTGCAATCCAGAAACTAATTGAAGAAGGCATAGCTGCGGCCCTCGCCGATCAAGCAGGTGCTAATAATCAAAATGCTGGGCAAGCAGGAGTGCAGCCTGTCCCGGAGAACCGTTCCTGCACCTACAAAGAGTTCATGAGCTGCAAGCCCACTACTTTCAAAGGAATCGAGGGAGCTGTCGGCTTAACACAGTGGTTTGAAAAGATGGAATCTGTGTTCTTGAGGAGTAACTGCACGGAAGACTGCAAGGTAAAGTATGCCACAGGAACCTTGATTGAACATGCATTATCCTGATGGAATGCATATGCTCAGGATATTGGGTTGGAGAGAGCTTACAGTATGTCTTGGGAAGACTTCAAGAAAGAAATGATGAAAAAGTATTGCTCCCGCAGTGATATGAGAAAGTTGGATACTGAATTCTATTACTTGGCTGTGAAAGGTGTTGATCTTGCCACCTATGTTCGTCGATTCCAAGAGTTGAAAGTCTTTTGTGCCCATATGGTACCGGATAATGAGAAGCTGCTTGAAAAGTTTATTGGTGGTCTACCAGCTAGTATTGAAGGGCTTGTAACGTCATACAACTCGCAGACCTTGGATGATGCAATCCGTGTAGCTGAACGACTAATGGATCAGGCCATCAAGAATGGAACAGCTCAGAAGGGTAACAACTTTGATCATAAGAGGAAGTGGGATGACTACAGAAGGAACAACAACAACAACAACAACAACAACAACAACAACAACTACAACAACCGCAACAACAACAATAAACCAGTACCGCAATAACAATCACCACAATCAGCAGAACCGACGCCAAGAGGCTGTCAGAGCATATGTAGCTGCACCAGCACAGACTGGGGATATGCTGGAAAGTACCCGTACTGTGAAAAATGTAACCATCACCACCCTGGACCGTGCACTGCGAGATGTCAGAACTGCAACAAGGTTGGGCATGTTGCTAAGAACTGTAAGGGAAAAGCTGTGGCTACAGGGAGTAATGCACAGCCGGTTGTAACATGTTTTGGATGTGGGGAGCGTGGACATTACAAGAGCCAGTGCCCGAAAAATACTGGACAAAAGACCGAAGGTGCTCGTGGCAGAGCATACGTGCTGGGAAATGGAGAGCAGTATCAGGACCCAAATGTCGTTACCGGTACGTTTCTACTCAACAACCTTCGTGTTAAAGTCTTATTTGATTCTGGTGCCGATATGAGCTTTATATCTTCTAAGATTTCACTGCTACTAAATCTCACCCCTATCATTCTAGACACCAGTTATAGTATTGAACTAGCTAATGGAAATCTGGTTAATACTTGCACCGTAATCCGAGACTGTACCTTAAACCTTCTAGATCACCCGTTTAGCATCGACCTTATGCCCATTGAACTCGGAAGCTTTGACGTAGTTGTGGGAATGGATTGGTTGTCCAAACATCGAGCCATCATTATTTGCGGTGAACGGGTTGTTCATATCCCTCTTGATGACGAGACTTTGGTTGTCCGCGGAGACCGTAGTGGAACCCGTTTGAGTATTATCTCCTGCATTAAGACTTTGAAGTACATCGAGAAAGGTTGTCATGCGTTCTTAGCACAAGTGTCCAAGAAAGAGTCTGGAGAGAGGCGACTCGAGGACGTCCCGATTGTGCGTGATTTCCCTGAGGTATTTCCTGAAGATCTACCTGGACTTCCACCAGCTCGACAAGTGGAGTTCTTAATCGACTTAGTTCCAGGAGCTGCACCCGTGGCTCGTGCACCGTATCGACTCGCTCCTACCGAAATGCAAGAACTGTCTAAGCAGTTGCAAGAGTTGTTGGATAAAGGGTTCATCCGACCTAGTTCATCACCGTGGGGAGCACCGGTGTTGTTCGTAAAGAAGAAAGATGGTTCGTTTAGGATGTGCATTGACTATCGCGAATTGAACAAGCTGACAGTGAAGAATCGCTACCCGTTACCGAGAATTGATGATTTGTTTGACCAGCTGCAAGGATCAGATTACTACTCGAAGATAGATCTGAGGTCAGGTTACCACCAACTTAGAGTCCGGGAAGAGGATATTCCCAAAACGGCGTTCAGGACTCGCTATGGCCACTATGAATTCAAAGTAATGCCATTTGGTTTGACAAACGCACCGGCTGTATTCATGGACCTCATGAACCGAGTGTGTAAACCATACTTGGACAAGTTTGTCATAGTCTTTATCGATGATATTTTGAATTACTCCAAGACTGAAGAAGAGCACAAGCAACATCTGACGACAATTCTCAAATTACTCAAGGAAGAACAACTGTATGCCAAATTCTCTAAGTGTGAATTTTGGATTCGCAGAGTACAATTTCTTGGCCATGTGATTGACAACAAAGGGTTGCATGTAGATCCCGCGAAGATTGAAGCTATTGAGAATTGGCCAACACCTTCTAATGCTACAGAGATCCGACAATTTTTGGGATTAGCCGGGTATTACCGGAGATTCATCGAGGGATTCTCCAAGGTTGCTAAACCATTAACTGCATTGACTCAGAAGAATAAGAAGTATGAATGGGGAAATGATGAAGAAGAAGCATTCCAAATCCTGAAGCGAAAACTGTGTAGTGCACCGATTTTGGCGTTGCCAGACGGAGTGGAGGATTTTGTGGTATACTGCGATGCATCCTATCATGGTTTAAGAGCAGTTCTGATGCAGAGAGGGAAAGTCATGGCATATGCTTCCCGACAACTTAAGACCCACGAGGAGAAGTATACTACGCATGATTTAGAGTTGGGCGCAGTGGTTTTTGCACTCAAGATATGGAGACACTATCTATACGGGACGAAGTGTGTCGTATACACCGATCACAAGAGTCTTCAGCATATCTTAGATCAGAAGGAGCTGAATATGAGACAACGACGATGGTTAGAAACTCTAAGTGATTACGACTGTGAAATCAGATATCACCCAGGAAAGGCAAACGTTGTTGCTGATGCCTTGAGCCGTAAGGAACGACTGAAACCCCTACGGGTTCGAGCTTTAGTTATGACCATCAATTCGAACCTTCCGCTCAAATTCTCCGTGCTCAAGTAGAAGCAGTAGAACAAGAAGGTCTCCAGGATAAGAGCCTTCAAGGAATGATACAAAAGAAGTTTGAGAGACGTTCGGATTGGAACGTTGTGTTATAAAGGAAGAAGTTGGGTGCCACGTCATGGAGGACTGCGAGACTTGATTATGCACGAGTCTCATAAGTCAAAATACTCTATTCACCCAGGATCCGACAAAATGTATCATGACCTCAAGGAACTGTACTGGTGGCCGAATATGAAAGCTGAAGTTGCTGACTATGTTCGAAGGTGTTTGACGTGCGCAAAAGTTAAGGCCGAACATCAGAAACCGTCTGGTCTTCTACAACAGCCCGAGATTCCCGAATGGAAGTGGGAACGGATCACAATGGATTTCGTCACTAAACTCCCAAGGACTGCAACTGGTTTTGATGCTATATGGGTCATAGTCGATCGATTGACGAAATCAGCACATTTTATACCGATCAAGGAAAAATACGGCATGGAGAAGTTAACAAGGCTCTATGTGAAGGAGATAGTATCGAGACATGGAGCTCCCATATCTATCATCTCCGACAGAGACGGCAGGTTTACTTCAAACTTTTGGTGGTCGCTTCAAGATTCCTTTGGTACAAAACTCGACATGAGCACTGCATATCACCCGCAAAAAGATGGCCAGAGTGAAAGGACGATTCAGACATTGGAGGATATGCTCCGGGCCTGTGTAATTGATTTTGGAAATGGGTGGGATACACATTTGCCTTTGATCGAGTTTTCATACAACAACAGCTATCATGCAAGTATCAAGGCTGCACCCTTCGAGGCATTGTATGGTCGAAAGTGTCGATCACCCATTTGTTGGGCTGAGGTAGGAGAAGCTCAGCTCATTGGGCCGGATCTTGTTCGTGAGACCACAGAAAAGATTGTGCAGATTAAAGACCGATTGAAGATCGCGCGAGATCGACAGAAAAGTTACGCAGACGTAAGACGCAAACCCCTTGAGTTTCAGATTGGGGATAGAGTCATGTTGAAGGTTTCACCATGGAAGGGAGTGATTCGTTTCGGCAAGCAGGGAAAGCTGAACCCCAGGTACATAGGACCGTTCAAGATTCTGAACCGAGTTGGTCCTGTAGCTTATAAGCTAGAATTACCACCAGAGCTCAGTAGGGTACATCCTGTATTCCACGTGTCTAATTTGAAGAAATGCTTGTCCGATGAGACAGCCGTGATTCCACTCGATGAGATTCAAGTTGATGAGCAACTGAACTTTATTGAAGAACCTGTAGAGATTATGGAGCGTGAGGTCAAACGATTAAAGAGGAGCAAAATTTCCCTTGTGAAAGTCCGCTGGAATTCCAAGAGAGGACCCGAATTCACCTGGGAACGCGAGGACCAGTTCAAACGCAAATATCCTCACCTCTTCGAAACCGGAACTGATAAGTTGAACTGAAATCCGGGACGGATTTCCCAATATGATGTATGTGCTGTAACACC